>JAXCGZ010005943.1:0-77500 GCA_037179515.1 Halocaridina rubra | reverse complement strand
AGACTTGAATCAAAAAGACATTATATCTTTTTTTGTGAATGTGACACCGAGACAGGCAAAAAAAATTGCCCTCATCAATAAAGGCCCTGCCATGAGAAATCTTTAAGACGAAGGAAAAGAAAAAGGTTATGGACAAGGCAGAGATGAGGTAATGATACACAAAGGAAAAGGAGAGACCAAAAAAAATATTCAAAGTACTGAGAACCTAGAGATATGGAGGATTAGGCCCTGAGTTGACGATAGATCTGCTTTTTGAAGGAAGATAGTTTATAAGAATTTGGAAAGACAAAAGGAGGAAGAGAGTTCCAAAGTCTGTAGGTAGATGGGAAGAAGCAGTCTCTGCACGGGCCAAGTCGTGAGATACAAATCTCCAAACAGTATCTGTGAGACGAGGCCGCTTGGCGAGTGTTACACGGCCTCGGTAGTTAGGGAGGGATGCAACTCACCAACTCATCAGAGCAGCGATGGAAGCAGTAGCGATAGAAAAGCGAAAAGGATGATACCTTACGGCAAAGAGAAAGAGAATCCAGATTAGAAGTAATAGCAGCGTCATTAATGAATCTGACTGCCTTAGATTCAACCCTATCAAGGATATAAGTATTAGAAGAAGCTCCCCAGATGTGTGAGCAGAATTCTCAGCAGGGACAGATAAGACATTTATAGAATTAAGTAAATGCAAAGAGGATATGTAATGACGAAAATGGAACTGAACCCCCAATTTTTTGGATACAAAATTAAATATTTGGATTAAGTGATTCCTCCAAGAAAAGTTAGAGACTATATGGATTCCTAATATGTTGATAGAATTAAGAGGGTAAATTTCGTTAATTTCGAAGACAATAGGGCTATCAGGAGGAGAAAATTATGAGGTAGCCAGAAACTGTGTCATGGAGGCATTAAATTTAACTACTAAACTTTGGGTTGCTCAATGCTCACGTCTTGAAATGCCTTGCATCTAACTCACTTATATCCGATCACAAGTACGAATTCAGCAAGGCAAGATCCACTGGTGACCTACTGTCCTATCTTACTCATGTATGGTCATTTTCTCTGAGGAACTATGGGGAATCCTTTGTCGTCGCCCATGATATCTCTAAAGACTTTGACAGAGTCTGGTACAAGACTCTGTTGGCCAAACTCCCTGCCTACGGCTTTACCCCTTCTCTCTGTTCTCTGCTTTCCAGTTTTCTTTCTGACAGTTTTAGATCTGTAGTTGTTGATGATGCAACATCTAGCCCATTCCCTGTTACCAATGGTGTTTCACAGAGCTCTGTTCTTTCACCAACTCTGTTCCTTCTCTTCATCAATGATCTTCTACAATCCCCATCTTCCTCTCTTCTTCACGCCTTTGCCGACGATTCTACCATTCACTTTTCCTTTGCCTTTTCTTCACAACCTTCATCTGCTAATTGTAATCAGTCTCATATCCCTCTTTCTTCTACTCTCAACTCCGATTTGCAGAGGGTATTTGAGTAAGACACCCAAGAGTTTAGTTAAATTTAGTACCTCGAAGACAGTTTCTGGCTAAATCTTTATCTTCTTCTCCTCCTGATAGCCCTATTGTCTTCGAAACTAACGAAATTTACCCTCTTCATTCTATCAACATATATAGCCTCTAACTTGTTTTGGAGGAATCACATAATCCCAATTTCTAAATCTGCATTCAAAATATTGGGGGTTTTGTTTCGTTTATGTCATTACTTTTCCTCTTTACAGATACTTAAAATCTACTAAGATCTTATTTGTCCCTGATTAGAATACTGCTCACACATTTGGGGAGCTTCTTCTTATGCTTATCTCCTTGATAGGGTTGAATCTAAGGTAGTCAGACTCATTAAAGATCCTTCTCATTTTTACTTCTAATCTAGATTTTCTTCCTCTTTGCCGTAAGGTATCATCCATTTCTCTTTTCTACTGCTACTACTTCCATTGCTGCTCTGATGAGTTGGTGAGTTGCATCTCTCCCCCACTGCCGAGGCTGAGTAACACTCGCCAAGCGGCCTCGTCTCACAGGTACTGTGTGGAGATTTGTATCTTACAGACCAGTCGGTGCGTGACTGCTTCTTCCCATCTATCTACTGACTCTGGAACTCTCTTCAGGCCAAAATTATCAACTGAAACTGCCTTATTGAAAATATCAGATGAAATATACAAAAATATAGATAATAAGAAAATATCATTGCTACTACTACTCGATCTTTCTAAAGCTTTTGATAGCGTACACCATACCACTCTATTAGAAAAATGCAAAAAAATGAACATTGACCCAAGCTGGTTCGAGAACTATTTAAAAAACCGCTACCAGTCAGTCAGAATAAAAGATGTAGTCTCAAGTCGCAAGAAGGTATTGTTTGGGGTCCCTCAGGGATCGATCCTAGGACCTATACTTTTTCTAATATATGTAAACGATCTAGTAAAATATTTACCTAACTGTTATGTCATTCAATATGCTGACGATACTCAAATCTTAATTGAAGGAGAAATTAATGATTTAGAAAATATTATTCGTAGAGCAGAAGAAATTTTGTATATGGCTAAACGTTACTTTCTAAAAAATGGTCTGTTACTTAATGAAACTAAAACCCAATCTATTCTTATCGGATCCAGACAATTATTATCAGAAGTTGATGACAATCTTCATATAAATTTTAACGGTAATATCATTAAGCCAATGAACTCGGTAAAGAACCTAGGTGTCTATTTTGACCGTTACATGAACTTTGAAATGCATATAGATGAAATTTATAAAAAAGTAATGGGTACTCTAATATATCTAAATAGGGTAAAAGACTCATTTGAAACATCAACTCGTATAATAATTGTCCAGTCCTTAGCTATGAGTTTAATTAATTACTGTCTCAAAGTTTGGGGATGTACCAATAAGACTCAATTACAAAGAATACAAAAGTTACAAAACTTTGCAGCACGAGTGGCTGTTGGCAATGTAAGAAAATACGAGCACATCTCTCCTGTTTTAAAAGATCTAGAATGGATAAAGATTAGAGATAAATATGTTTTTGATATATGTACCTTTGTTTTTAATATACTAAGAAACAATATTCCTGATTGCTTGTATAATTTTTCTACAGTAAGCTCAGTTACCGGGTTAACTACCCGTCAAGGGGAAGATTTATTAGTACGAAGGTCTAAAACTGATATTGGCTCAAGAGATATAAACATTCGTGGACCTCATTTATATAATCAGCTTCCCAGAGAACTAAAAAATGCTGGTTCAGTGTATACTTTTAAATATAATCTTAAGAAGTTGCTCTTAAAGGAAGATTTTACTTGTAAATTTTAATGGTACACTCATCTTTATGATTTGTTTGTTTTAGTATGTCTATATCGTACACCACAGATGTCTATCTGGAATATATATGTATCTTATTTAAATACCCAATGTACATTGGAATAAAGGATTATTATTATTATTATTATTATGGTACTTCTGTTTTCGCATAATTCTAATCCTAATCTAAATGGCTTCCTTCAAATAGAGCACCTATTGTCCTCTGTGAGCACTAATCCTCTATTATCCCTACCGGTCTCGTAACCTTGGCATCTTAAGTTATCTCGTGCCAAGGTGTATCATTACTCATCACTGCAGTGTCTATAACCTTTTTCTTTTCCTTCATCTTAACTGCTATTCTCGTGAATGGGTGCATTCTATTGATGCAGTGCAGGTAAAGACCCTTTGCCGTCCCGGTGTAGATGCATATGTGTGTGTGTGTGTGTGTGTGTGTGTGTGTGTGTGTGTGTGTGATTACCTAATTGTGATTACCTAATTGTGCTTACGGGAAAGAGCCCAAAGCTCGTATCTTCCCGTCTCCTGATCGGTTCCATTTTAGACTTAGTGATACTTATCATACCTGTCCTTAAAACTATGGATTGAGATAGCATTAACTACCTCCTCGCTTAGCCAATTCCAATTATCAACTACTCTTACACTGAAAAAGTATTTCCTTACATCCTGCAAAGAACTTTTCTTACGAAGCTTCAAACTATGACCTCTAGTTCTAGAGCCAGCCATATCAAAATATCGATCCCTATCCACTCTATCATAACCATGAAGGAATTTAAAGACTGTCACCATATCCCCCCTCACTCTTCTAGCTTCGAGTGATGGTAAGTCTAATTCCCTCAGCCTCTCATCATAACTGAGATTGCGTATTTCTGGCACCAGTTTCGTGGCATGTCTTTGAACTTTTTCAAGCTTAGCTATGTGCTTTTTCAAGTGCGGATTCCAAAAGGGGGCTGCATATTCGAGTTTTGGCCTCACATAGGTTACATAAATATTTCTGAACATTTCCTTGTCCATGTGCCTGAAGGCTACCCTTACATTTGATAAGGATGCATATGCTGCCCTTACTATGCCATTTATATGTATTTCTGGAGACAAATCTGCCAGTATGTTTACTCCTAGATCTCTCTCATTTTCTGTCTCTTGAAGTTGTACTCCAGCCACCGAGTAGTCAAGCTTGGGCCTTCTTGCACTTGTACCCATTCTCATTACCTTACATTTTGAAGTATTGAATTTCATTAGCCACTTTTCTGACCACTCATGCAGATTATTTAGATCCTCCTGAAGTTCTCTACCATTGTTCTCGTTTTTTACTTTCTTCACAATCTTTGCATCATCTGCAAACATATTCATGAATGAATTTACAGACTCTGGTAGGTCATTTACATATACAAGGAACAAAAGTGGCCCTAAAACTGAACCCTGTGGAACTCCACTACTAACTCTTCTCCATTCAGACACTGAGTGTCTTACTCTAACCCTCTGTTCCCTTCCTTCTAAGTAAGTTTTTATCCATTCCAAAACATTTCCACCTATTCTAGCCATTGATTGCAGCTTCCTAATAAGTCTCCCATGTGGAACAGTGTCAAACGCTTTCTGGAAGTCTAGGAATATGCAATCTGCCCAGCCCTCTCTTTCCTGTAAGATTTGGCTTACCTCATCATAAAATTCTAATAAGTTTGTTACTGTTGATCTACCTTCTCTGAAGCCATGTTGCCTCACTGACAAAAAGTTGAAGGATTCCAAGTGAAGAGAGATATGTTTCCTTAGTAGTTTCTCCATAACTTTGCAAACTATGCTGGTCAAGGAAACTGGTCTATAGTTCAGAGCCGTATCCCTCCTTCCCTTTTTGAAGATAGGTATCACATTTGCTTGTTTCCAGCATCTTGGAATCTCCCCCGACTCCAGTGACTCCTTAAATATGATACTTAGTGCCACTGATATTGTGTTTGCGCATTTTTTAAGCACATGAGGGGATATGTCATCAGGACCTGTAGCTTTATGAACATCTAAATCCATCAGCGCTTTGCATACCTCTGTGGCTTTAAGGTTGATGTTCTCTAATACCGGCCCTTGAGCTTCTATCACTGCAATCTGAGGGGGTGGGGTATTTTCTACTGTAAATACTGACTGAAACTCCTTGTTCAATTCTTTGCAGATCTCTACATCCGTCTCAGTGATGCTTCCATCCGCTCTCTTTAGCCTTAAAACCTTTCTTTTACCTTCAGTTTTCCTCTGATAAAGCTGTGGAAAAGCTTGGGATTTTCTTTAGCCTTCCTGGTGATGTCCCTCTCATAGTCTCTGAGGTGAAATTATCACGTCTTCATGAGGTAGTTTAAGACCTATAATAATCGGTAAGTTAATGGATAGCGCGGTAAGAATGCTAAGCATACACTACGAGTAAAGAGGACAACCTATTGCACAGACACTTATATATTATAAGAAAGAAAAAAGTAAGAGAAAGAGAGATAATTCAAAAAATTCTTCCAACCAAACAGCCTGAGAAGGGAGATACGAAATACAAGTCAATATTACAGCAAAAAAAGGAGGACTTATCAATACATTATTAATGAGAAGTAATGAGAAGTAATTAACATAAAAAGGAGAAGTTGATAAACTTGTCCCCCTTAATTCTCCTCTCTCTCTCTCTCTCTCTCTCTCTCTCTCTCTCTCTCTCTCTCTCTCTCTCTCTCTCTCTCTCTCTCTCTCTCTCTCTCTCTCTCTCTCTCTCTCTCTCTCTCTCTCTCCCATTATTTACGAGGGGCCAGCTAACCTTTCAACACATCCCATGGCATAAAAGTGTATTCGGGGCTTGTGTCTTCATATGATATTCATAGGAATGTTGCTCCGATGTCGTTCATATAACAGATATATAAAAGAGAAACAAAAACAATATTAACCTCCACAGAATCTGAAGTCAGAACTCTCCAGAACTAATACTGTCTGTTGTGTGAACGTGAGTTTACAGGTGTGTATGTGCGTATGATATCCTCAAGTATCTATCTGCATGTGTAGGTGAAATATATGGGATGATAGATATTGATATAGATTCACAGTGAGGTCTATATTCAGATCTATAAGTAAGAAATACAGACAAAAAAATGAGACAAGCTGATAAGATAGATGATAAACAAAAAGATCACATAAAGTGTGAAGTTATCTGCTCAACTTCTTTAACCTTCTTAAGCAGCTTTTATATCTTTCTCGTCACTTTCTGCTCTTAAAAGGACGAAAATTATCCAGTCCTCTCCGGTTCATCTATTTACTCAACGATTCTAATATATGATATTCTAAACCTATTAAAACTCGGTGTGTCACAAGCACATTTAAAAGGGATGATTTAAGCTTGCAATCCCGACTGAGAACAAACTTGTAACTGTGGCTCCATATTTGATATCGAATCTGGGTCTTTAAGGAGCAGCAGCCTAATCCATGAAGCCACGGAGGAGATATATTACTTACATGATCTGTCATTTCTAATGAGGTTTATGGCGTTCGTGATCTCGCTGTATCGAATAAATAATTATCTTTTTGTGGGCAATTTGTTCATGGGAAGAAGTTCTCGTTAAATAAAGTTTCATATAAGATACATATCTGTATTTTTTTTTATTTACAAGTTATAGGTGTGGCATGAATCTGCTGTTTAGCTTCAGTGTATGCTATAGTTTCATTTTCAGCACGAACTGTTTCGGCAGCACACATATCTTGCTCCTGTTTCAGTTCACTTTGTTTACAAATACATCTGTTGTTTCACACAATAGCTGCTTCCATTTAAGCACATTTCTGTTGTTTTGGTTACAATATACTTTACAGCCCATTCCTTGGTTTCGGTTTCAAGACGCTTCTGTGGCTTCAGTAACAACACGTTCCTGCAGTTATATTTACGGAGATAATCTTTGCTTTCTGTTTCAGCACAGCAGTGATTTCATTTCCAACATATTTCTGTTGTTTCAGGTTAGGCAAGAACATATCTATGTAGCCTCTTTTACCGGACTAATCCCTGACTTTAGTCTAGGGTGGTGGATTCAACCACACCAAACTCATGCAGCTTGACTTACAGCATATTTTTTCGCAGTTTCAAGTACAGCACAAGTCTATGGCCTCAGTTACAGTACATTTTTGTAGATATATTTACAGCATACTTCAGTGGTGGCAGTTTCAGCATATTCCTGTAGCTTGACTTGCAGCATATTATTGTGGTGTGACTTTTAGTACATTCCTGTAATTATCATTACAATACATATCCATGATTTTCTCTTTTTGCGCATTTCCTTTGACTCAAGTCACAGCACATTTCAGTAGTTTTAGCTTCAGCACAGAATCTGTATTTACAGTATATTTCTGTGATTTCTGTTTTCTTGCATATCCTGTAACTTCATTTTATCACACTTCAGCGGTTTCAGTTTCAACACAGTATCTGTAAAGCTGAAGTATCATTTGTCCAAGAATCCCAAGAGAAATAAGGCCAACCAACTGAGAATGACAGCTCTCTGGCTAACAAAGCAAAAACAATTATATTTGAACTAATATAAATTACACTGATTTTTCATACTTTAAAATATTACATTTTGCTGCAGTAAAGAAATATAATGTCATAACATTATCACAGTCAGCATTAGGAAAATTAATTATGAATATAATCCGTCTTGTTACCTAATAAAAGTATAAAAAACAATATAAAGACAGATCTCTGTATAGAACTGCAATCTCTTCTTTGTATTTTTATCATTTTGTTAACTGATAACTTTATAAAATACAAAAATATTTCTCAAAAACCGTAATCATCAATCATTAAATCTATTCAATTGTAAAAGTGATAATTTTGTAGCAACAACACAAAATCTTTTTTTTTTTCACTATAAACATTATATTTCGTTCCACTAAATGTACCAATTTCAAACTAAAGCAGCAGACGGGGAGGTACGAGCATAAGGCTATCTCCCTAAAAATAAAAAAAATATAAGAATTGGTAATATAAAAGTCAGTGATGTCTATGAAGGTTCCTGGCAACTCCAAAGACAGAAATAAAAACATATATTCCCTGCAAGACACTGCCAGCGTCGCCTCTTCCATTACAAAAGAGAACCATTATGAGCTCTTAACTTCCACAAAATAAACCTAATACTGTTTTCTCCCTTTCTCTCAATAAAACGCACAGACATGCACAAGCAAACACATAAAACGCGCACATAACATTTACAAGTTTGCAGAAAATATAGGGGAGGATCATTTTCTTCAGTCAGTTTTTTTTATTTTCATGTTTTCTTTAAATACATACATACATACATACATACATACATACATACATACATACATACATACATACATACATACATACATACATACATACATACATGCATACATACATACATACATACATACATACATACATACATGCATACAGAATTAGGTGACTACACACACACACAGAGAGAGAGAGAGAGAGAGAGAGAGAGAGAGAGAGAGAGAGAGAGAGAGAGAGAGAGAGAGAGAGAGAGAGAGAGAGAGAGAGAGAGAGAGAATAATGAGATGTATAGCTAGATATATACAGATACCTTGGTAGACAGATAATATGTAGAAAAGGGATATACTCTGCATACAATATGGTTTTCCTCTCTCCTATATGACGATTTATTACATTAAATCCATTGTCGTTACCCATTAATCCAAACGCAAAGTAGAGAGCCTTATAACGAAGTATTAAAGAGAGAGAGAGAGAGAGAGAGAGAGAGAGAGAGAGAGAGAGAGAGAGAGAGAGAATCCAATTTTATAACTTTTATTAATTAATCTTTGGATTACAAAGAAGTAAGGTTTATTATCCAGTCCTATAGCTTTAATTAATTAATCCAAGGATTGAAAACAATTATTAAATATTATCTTAATTTATAGTATTTATTACTTAATCCTTGAATTTCAGTCATATTGTCAATTGATACAAAACAACTGTTCCAATATCAGTTAATTTCTTTTTTTCTCAGATAACCAAATAGGTAAAGGGAAAAACCCTTTTAGTCTTCAACTAAATTTCCTTTAAATTATTAGATGTTTCTTTTCTTTATTTTCTTTAGATACCCACCATAATACAAATAACTTCCAAGAAACTAGGAATATTCATTCGAATGAGATGGAAAAAATAATAGCCATAAACTTTCTCTAATTTCTCCATTCTCTCAGCCTTTTTTTTTTTTTTACTCCAAGCCATATAGCTAAACAACCGTATGTTCTCTTTTTTCTCGCCAGTATCTCAAACTGCAAAGAATTTTCTTTTTTTTTTCTTTTCCATATTCACAAGCAGCCATATAGTTTCGTTTGATCATATTTGCTATCCGTCAAACATTTTCACCTTATTTACTCCATCTTCTCCAGTCAAACAAAGTTATTTGTCTCCATTTTCAAACTGCCAAATATCTCCTAGTCTCCAAATTCCTAAAAGGCCAAGCAAGTATACTCAAACCCCCAAAACATGTCCTCTTTTTTTTTATCATAATCCATACGAATAAAATTGGTGAATTGCAGATGGTGTATTTTGTATATAATTCTCTTTAATAGAGCTTTTCTTTCTCCTTCAAAATCATTGAAGAAAAAGTTTTCCGTAAACACCCTGGGATTAAATACTGCCATTCCACTGTCATATAATAGCAAAAGTTTGCCAATATTTCGAAGAACTAAATTCACTTAATACCAGCCCCAGAACATGTTTACCACTAGTGCGAAACTGCCCAGTTTGGCTTAAATGTGAAAGTAGAGAGACAAGAGGCTTCAGATACGCTAAGTTGATACTTAAAGACAGGTATATTATTCTTGGGGGCCACAATAACATACTGGTTAGAATACTCGACTCGGAAAGTGACAGACCAGCGATGGAGCCCACCGTGTGGCGTTAGGAAAGGCATCCAGCCTTAATTACCCAGCTCCAAATGGTCTGTAGCCAGCATTATAATGGGGACTAATAGTGAAGCATAAAACGTAATATATATATATATATATATATATATATATATATATATATATATATATATATATATATATATATATATATGCTTACCTATTCTCGTGCCTGAGCTCATAATGAACTTGGTTATGCAAAAGGCCTATCATTCTCGCATTTGAATCCATTTAGTCCACTGAACCGACGACAGAAGACAGACGCTACTGCTGTCCCTTACACAGCCTCGATATGAGAGAGGGCAATATTCGTTTTTTTTTTCTCCAGTGAGCGAGAGGGGCTCGAACTCGGGTACAGTAGATGTATCTGTAAATCTCTTTGACAAGCTAAAACGCCATAGACAATCCAGTGAACTATAATACAATCTACAGAATATTATAAAGCGATCAAACATTTCAATACTTCCAAATATTTTACATCCTACTCTTGGGATTCGACCCTGAGATCTGTGGAATCATATTCAACAAGTCCCAAGTTCGTATCCCGAGAGTAAGAGAAAATAATTGAAAATGTAATCTATAACTCAACGTATATATTACAAGGGAGATAACTCCAGATTAAAGATAACAAATTTTAGCAACCTGAGTTATGAAAAAAATAATCTTATAATACACATAGGGCAACCTTTTCAACGACTTCTCTTCCCCTATATACGAGGGTAGACCTTTCTTGTGAGGTTAAATGACGAATACCCTCCATTCTCAGATCCCGATAACAAGTATACATTTACACTCAACATTACTGGTGAAATCAGCATTATTCTGAAAGTTTTAAATCAATTCGCCACCAATTTGATATGGAATCGGCCAATATATTCTTTTCTTCTTGATCTTTCTGATGCACACACTCCTCTTTACATTTCTCACTGCTCCAAATAATCATTCACTTCTTATCCATTAGGCCTTTCATCTATGTTAAGTTTCATTTTTTTTTTCGGTCTCTATTCTTTAATATCCCAAAAATTAGGTCATGGCGGCGAATTTTGTAGCGTGTGTCCATTACAAGTAGTCTTCTTCTCTTCTACTTGCGAAGGAAGTTACTTTACGACCCTCGTGCAACAGGCCATGTGTGTTTCTTTCTCTGTCTTTATGACTGCGGTAATTTTCCTCCATCCCTCTCTCTCTCTCTCTCTCTCTCTCTCTCTCTCTCTCTCTCTCTCTCTCTCTCTCTCTCTCTCTCTCTCTCTCTCTCTCTCTCTCTCTCATGTGTATTACGTAATTCTATTTTTTTTTCTAAGAGAAAAGCTGTTGGATTTAGTGACTATAATTCATGACACAATTATTTTCTTTCCAGCTGTAATAAACATGTCTGTCGTATCCTCTTCTCTTAACTTTTCTGGATTATGGAGCTGAAAACAACACATTTGGGTGTTGGGGGGTTCTTTATATTGTTCAACATTTTCGCATTGGTTCGATTTTCTTGAGCTAGTTAACTTTCTCAAACAACTACTTTCCATTTCCTATAAACATTTTCAATATTAATTCCAAATAATTTGCATCCATTTCATAATAAAGAAAACCTGTTACAAGGCAGTACGAAAAACAACAGAAAAAAAAATACAATCTTGAGGCAGGTGTTCTCTCCTGGAATTGTACTATTTCATACTCTATCTCTAGTGTATTACTCCCAAATTTACAAAAGTAACCTTTGTAAACTTCCTGTTAGCTGGTTATTGAGCCTTACAGTTAATATCTCTAAAATAAAGAGTTACTAGAAAAGGCAATCTTTATATCCAAGCACCAAAATGTCACCATAGCATCTCGGAATGTAATGATTGTCATACATACATACATACATATACCGTGGCTGTTTCCCCTTTAAAAGTGGGGGTAGCCGACATCAAAAAAGAAACAGTTTGGGGAGCAGTTATACTCCCCTCTACTCTCCCTCTTCTTTGATGCCTCACAGGAGGTTGGTACAAGGGGGGGGATTCCTAGTCCCCCCGCCCCGTCCACTTTTAGTCGCCTTTTACGACACGCAGGGAATACGGTGAGGCTATTCTTTGATATTATGCCCGCCCCACAGGACACTTGATCAACGCAGCATTCTTGGCACATGCTTTCGCGATTGTCATAGCACTTATTTATTAAGTGATTTCACATAAGAGAGAGAGAGAGAGAGAGAGAGAGAGAGAGAGAGAGAGAGAGAGAGAGAGAGAGAGAGAGAGAGAGAGAGAGAACTAATAATACACATTAATTGGATCTTTTATTTGTCACTCAACCAAGCTATTTTAGTTCCTACCGGGATCTTGGCTATGACCATGCTGACGATGATGTCATAAGGAGCTCAATGAACAATATTTTGATTACTCTTCAATTATTACCAATGCGTTTCTATTGAGCAAATAAGTGCCACATTAAATGCTTAACCAAAGATATTGTGCCTGCATCACTATACATTGCTAATGAATTCTAACTTATTTGTCGATGGAAACTTCAGACAACTTTACAAAATGTGGTAACTCCCAGGTCAGTAGTACTGGATAATATGATAGTTAATACCGTACTATGAAAGATTCTAACTTATGAAATGCTATACCTCACTTTCAGGTGTATTATATCATCATGAACTTTATACCTCTCAGAGAAGAATACACAATGCAATGAATGAGAGATTTTGTGATGTAAATAAATTGTCTTATACCAAGGCATAATACCAACCAAACCAACTTGTCTATGTTCGCTTCTAGAATAAGCTAATACTAATGTATGACCATAAAGCTAAAAATCTTTTTAATCAAGTACAGAACACAGAAATATATAACAGAGTGTATGCTGTACTATATACCAAGGAAACATTTGATACAATACTAAACAGTATTCTCTCGACAATGTGTGGTATGCTAACCCAAATGTAGCAATAAATAACAAAGTTAAATATTATTTCCAAAGTATAATAATTATGGAGTGACAGCATCAGAGCAGAGGTTATAGTATTCGGCCCTGGAATCCACTAACCCTTGTACGAGCCCACTTCAAAAAGGCATCCAGCCTTAACTCCCCAACGCCAACCTGAGTCCACCCCCATTATGGGGATCGATAGTGACCCAAAAAATGGCAAATATCATTACTGTAACTGAAGCTAGCTCTGACGATATTAATTATGGATTATTAGGCAAGTTACCAAAGATAGAATACAAATTACAAAAGGCAATCCTACATAAAGAGTCCGTATAAACTATAAAACATATTATGAAATGAAACAATGATAAATAGAAGCTGATGCTGGGTTGAAATTGATGGTCATTATGTTTATTTTTTTTTCATTAGTACTGGCATGTACATGCGAGTCAGATTTAATAGTATCCCTTTTAAGATCTCCCTATGCAAAAACCGTCAAAAATTTTGATCATCTTCCCCAGATAGAACTGACATGTATCCCAGTATACCGTATAAGAATTAATATATGAAAAAATAACCTTTTCGGATACTCTTATAATTTCTTTTATGAAGAATAGTATGTGTTCCTACTTTATCACTTAACCTCTAATCAGGCACAAATCATACTTTCAGTTAATAATACCAAAAGAACAATTAATCTATTACTTAACCGTGATATGAAGATATTTTTTCCATTAACAACACAAAACAAAGCATCATATATATATATATATATATATATATATATATATATATATATATATATATATATATATATATATATATATATATATATATATATATATATATATATATATATATATATATATATTTTTTTTTTTTTTTTTTTTTTTTTTTTTTTTTTACTGTGATAGAGCTAATGCAAAAACGCATTAAAGTTTTGGACTTAAAATACAGCTTACCCTAAAACCACTTTCCAAAGAGGATAATCAGATTATGCCATCTGGAATACACTATGCACTTTAGGGCACTGTATTTTTTTTTATTAAGCTCTTGATATATTGATCATGTTACAAATCAGAGCAACTCTCTTCATAGTGGAACTTTATGGTGTCTTTTATGAACACTTGACTGGTCACTAAACATCTTTCCTAAAAGCATCGAAAGACTAAGATGTGGTATAATAGTAATGAACAATATGTCTCATGAAATACAAGTGTCACAAGGTGAACATTCATATACTGTTGCAGAAATTTTATGACATGCACACAAAAGATCTTACATGATAAAGCATTAACATAGATTCAATTTTTTTTTTCCAATTAGAGAAGTGGTGCTTTGCAGTGGGCTTCCTTGGAAAGTTATAATTGCTAAATTGCTGTACTAATTCAAGAAGAACTTGACTGCAAATTTGTAAGTAAAAATATGATTATTGTATGTTTTTACCTAGCGTATACAATGCTAACTAGACGTAAACATTTCAGTAGAGTATTGATAGAGAGCGTATATGATACCCTGTTGGTGGGTAGTGGAGATATATGGCTGGGAAGTCACAGCTGGTTATAGTTTGAAAGGGAAGGTAGGCATAAATGAAGCTTATGTTAGAATATTGTGTTTCCTACATTAGTATAGTAGCTATGTGTAAAAAAATTTGAAAGACTTATTTTTTTCATTTTGTTATGAAAGAATACCCCATGAGGGAGGGGGGCTAGAATACTTCTCCCGTGTTACTCTGCGTGTCGTAAAAGTCGACTAAATGGGGCGGAGCGAGGGGACTGTAAATCAGCTCTTTAGTTATTTGCAGTACAAATGTGCACTTGCTGAGCCACCTCTCCATCTTGTGTATTTATATTATATACCACAGTTCATCAGTGCAGTATTTATTTCACATAAGTGAAAAAATATTCTTACTGAAATCTGTTAAGCAGAACTGTATATAAAGTGCGTTTATTCATACCAAAATTAAATATTAGGCAAAAAATTATGCCAAATTTAGTCATATCCTAGTCAATGTTTTTTCCTTGATGCACCAAACTACTTCATATTAGTTATTAGTAACTAGATCCAACTTTGGCAGTTCTTACTTATGAGATCACGTTTATTTTGTAAGATCAAGACAAAAGTTAGTGTAACACACTATAGATGAAATCATACACAACCTCTGTGAAGTGAACAGCTCATAAGTATGCACATATTACGACCTAAAATCACACACACACACACACACACACTACTAAGGAAACATATCTCTCTTCACTTGGAATCCTTCAACTTTTTGTCAGTGAGGCAACATGGCTTCAGAGAAAGTAGATCAACGGTAACAAACTTATAAGAATTTTATGATGAGGTAAGCCGAATCTTACAGGAAAGAGAGGGCTGGGCAGATTGCATATTCCTAGACTTCCAGAAAGCGTTTGACACTGTTCCAAATGGGAGACTTATTAGGAAGCTGAAAGCAATGGCTAGAATAGATGGATATGTCTTGAAATGGATAAAAACTTACTTAGAAGGAAGGGAACAGAGGGTTAGAGTAAGACACTCAGTGTCTGTATGGAGAAGAGTTAGTAGTGGAGTTCCACAGGGTTCAGTTTTAGGGCCACTTTTGTTCCTTGTATATGTAAATGACCTACCAGAGTCTGTAAATTCATTCATGAATATGTTTGCAGATGATGCAAGGATTGTGAAGAAAGTAAAAAACGAGAACAATGGAAGAGAACTTCAGGAAGATCTAAATAGTCTGCATGAGTGGTCAGAAAAGTGGCTAATGAAATTCAATACTTCAAAATGTTAGGTAATGAGAATGGGTACAAGTGCAAGAAGGCCCAAGCTTGACTACTCGGTGGCTGGAGTACAACTTCAAGAGACAGAAAATGAGAGAGATCTAGGAGTAAACATACTAGTAGATTTGTCTCCAGAAATGCATATAAATGGCATAGTAAGGGCAGCATATGCATTCTTATCAAATGTAAGGGTAGCCTTCAGGCACATGTGACAAGGAAATGTTCTGAAATATTTATGTAACCTATGTGAGGCTAAAACTCGAATATGCAGCCCCCTTTTGGAATCCGCACTTGAAAAAGCACATAGCTAAGCTTGAAAAAGTTCAAAGGCATGCCACGAAACTAGTGCCAAAAATACGTAATCTCAGTTATGATGAGAGGCTGAGGGAATTAGACTTACCATCACTCGAAGCTAGAAGATTGAGGGGGGATATGGTGATAGTCTCTAAATTCCTTCATGGTTATGATAGAGTGGGTAGGGATCGATATTTTGATATGGCTGGCTCTAGAACTAGAGGTCATAGTTTGAATCTTCGTAAGAAAACTTCTTTGCAGGATGTAAGGAAATACTTTTTCAGTGTAAGAGTAGTTGATAATTGGAATTGGCTAAGCGAGGAGGTAGTTAATGCTATCTCAATCAATAGTTTTAAGAACAGGTATGATAAGTATCACTAAGTACCAAATGGAACCGATCAGGAGACAGGAAGACTTCCATAAAGCGTTTGAAACTGTTCCACATGGGAGACTTATTAGGAAGCTGCATTCAATGGCTAGAATAGGTGGAAATGTTTTGGAATGGATAAAAACTTACTTAGAAGGAAGGGAACAGAGGGTTAGAGTAAGACACTCAGTGTCTGAATGGAGAAGAGTTAGTAGTGGAGTTCCGCAGGGTTCAGTTTTAGGGCCACTTTTGTTCCTTGTATATGTAAGTGACCTACCAGAGTCTGTAAATTCATTCATGAATATGTTTGCAGATGATGCAAAGATTGTGAAGAAAGTAAAAACGAGAACAATGGTAGAGAACTTCAGGAGGATCTAAATAATCTGCATGAGTGGTCAGAAAAGTGGCTAATGAAATTCAGTACTTCAAAATGTAAGGTAATGAGAATGGGTACAAGTGCAAGAAGGCCCAAGCTTGACTACTCGGTGGCTGGAGTACAACTTCAAGAGACAGAAAATGAGAGAGATCTAGGAGTAAACATACTGGCAGATTTGTCTCCAGAAATACATATAAATGTCATTGTAAGGGCAGCATATGCATTCTTATCAAATGTAAGGGTAGCCTTCAGGCACATGGACAAGGAAATGTTCAGAAATATTTATGTAACCTATGTGAGACCAAAACTCGAATATGCAGCCCCCTTTTGGAATCCGCACTTGAAAAAGCACATAGCTAAGCTTGAAAAAGTTCAAAGACATGCCACGAAACTGGTGCCAGAAATACGCAATCTCAGTTATGATGAGAGGCTGAGGGAATTAGACTTACCATCACTCGAAGCTAGAAGGGTGAGGGGGGATATGGTGATAGTCTTTAAATTCCTTCATGGTTATGATAGAGTGGGTAGGGATCGATATTTTGATATGGCTGGCTCTAGAACTAGAGGTCATAGTTTGAATCTTCGTAAGAAAACTTCTTCGCAGGATGTAAGGAAATACTTTTTCAGAGTAAGAGTAGTTGATAATTGGAATTGGCTAAGCGAGGAGGTAGTTAATGCTATCTCAATCCATAGTTTTAAGGACAGGTATGATAAGTATCACTAAGTATAAAATGGAACCGATGAGGAGACGGGAAGATACGAGCTTTGGGCTCTTTCCCGTAAACACAATTAGGTAATAACATACATACATATATACATTTTGGAATGGATATAAACTTACTTAGAAGGAAGGGAACAGAGGGTTAGAGTAAGACACTCAGTGTCTGAATGGAGAAGAGTTAGTAGTGGAGTTCCACAGGGTTCAGTTTTAGGGCCACTTTTGTTCCTTGTATATGTAAGTGACCTACCAGAGTCTGTAAATTCATTCATGAATATGTTTGCAGATGATGCAAAGATTGTGAAGAAAGTAAAAACGAGAACAATGGTAGAAAACTTCAGGAGGATCTAAATAATCTGCATGAGTGGTCAGAAAAGTGGCTAATGAAATTCAATACTTCAAAATGTAAGGTAATGAGAATGGGTACAAGTGCAAGAAGGCCCAAGCTTGACTACTCGGTGGCTGGAGTACAACTTCAAGAGACAGAAAATGAGAGAGATCTAGGAGTAAACATACTGGCAGATTTGTCTCCAGAAATACATATAAATGTCATTGTAAGGGCAGCATATGCATTCTTATCAAATGTAAGGGTAGCCTTCAGGCACATGGACAAGGAAATGTTCAGAAATATTTATGTAACCTATGTGAGACCAAAACTCGAATATGCAGCCCCCTTTTGGAATCCGCACTTGAAAAAGCACATAGCTAAGCTTGAAAAAGTTCAAAGACATGCCACGAAACTGGTGCCAGAAATACGCAATCTCAGTTATGATGAGAGGCTGAGGGAATTAGACTTACCATCACTCGAAGCTAGAAGAGTGAGGGGGGATATGGTGATAGTCTTTAAATTCCTTCATGGTTATGATAGAGTGGGTAGGGATCGATATTTTGATATGGCTGGCTCTAGAACTAGAGGTCATAGTTTGAATCTTCGTAAGAAAACTTCTTCGCAGGATGTAAGGAAATACTTTTTCAGAGTAAGAGTAGTTGATAATTGGAATTGGCTAAGCGAGGAGGTAGTTAATGCTATCTCAATCCATAGTTTTAAGGACAGGTATGATAAGTATCACTAAGTATAAAATGGAACCGATGAGGAGACGGGAAGATACGAGCTTTGGGCTCTTTCCCGTAAACACAATTAGGTAATCACATACATACATATATACATTTTGGAATGGATATAAACTTACTTAGAAGGAAGGGAACAGAGGGTTAGAGTAAGACACTCAGTGTCTGAATGGAGAAGAGTTAGTAGTGGAGTTCCACAGGGTTCAGTTTTAGGGCCACTTTTGTTCCTTGTATATGTAAATGACCTACCAGAGTCTGTAAATTCATTCATGCATATGTTTGCAGATGATGCAAAGATTGTGAAGAAAGTAAAAAACGAGAACAATGGTAGAGAACTTCAGGAGGATCTAAATAATCTGCATGAGTGGTCAGAAAAGTGGCTAATGAAATTCAATACTTCAAAATGTAAGGTAATGAGAATGGGTACAAGTGCAAGAAGGCCCAAGCTTGACTACTCGGTGGCTGGAGTACAACTTCAAGAGACAGAAAATGAGAGAGATCTAGGAGTAAACATACTGGCAGATTTGTCTCCAGAAATACATATAAATGGCATAGTAAGGGCAGCATATGCATTCTTATCAAATGTAAGGGTAGCCTTCAGGCACATGGACAAGGAAATGTTCAGAAATATTTATGTAACCTATGTGAGGCCAAAACTCTGATATGCAGCCCCCTTTTGGAATCCGCACTTGAAAAAGCACATAGGTAAGCTTGAAAAAGTTCAAAGACATGCCACGAAACTGGTGCCAGAAATACGCAATCTCAGTTATGATGAGAGGCTGAGGGAATTAGACTTACCATCACTCGAAGCTAGAAGAGTGAGGGGGGATATGGTGACAGTCTTTAAATTCCTTCATGGTTATGATAGAGTGGATAGGGATCGATATTTTGATATGGCTGGCTCTAGAACTAGAGGTCATAGTTTGAAGCTTCGTAAGAAAACTTCTTCGCAGGATGTAAGGAAATACTTTTTCAGTGTAAGAGTAGTTGATAATTGGAATTGGCTAAGCGAGGAGGTAGTTAATGCTATCTCAATCCATAGTTTTAAGGACAGGTATGATAAGTATCACTAAGTATAAAATGGAACCGATGAGGAGACGGGAAGATACGAGCTTTGGGCTCTTTCCCATAAGCACAATTAGGTAATCACACTGAGGACATGAGGAGGAACTATCCGAAAGGAGATTACATCAAAATGAATGAGCTTTTTGCAGTTATTGACTGGAGAACCTTATTTTACAACAAATCTGTATAAGAAATGTTTGACATCTTTTGTGAGAAATATGGGAAGATAGTAGATTGCTGCATACCTGTCACCAAAGTAGGTGTAATTCATGCCAGAGAGAAATGGTTTGATAATGGGTGTAAAAGAGCTAAGGAGTGGAGAGACAAATGCTGGAAAAGGTATAGGAGGAGAAAAAACATAAATGCCTGGCAAACCTACAAAAGAGCAAGAAATGACTACCTAAGTAAAAGGAAAGAGGCAGAGAGAGACTATGAGAGGGACATCACCAGGAAGGCTAAAGAAAATCCCAAGCTTTTCCACAGCTTTATCAGAGGAAAACTGAAGGTAAAAGAACAGGTTTTAAGGCTAAAGAGAGCGGATGGAAGCATCACTGAGACGGATGAAGAGATCTGCAAAGAATTGAACAAGGAGTTTCAGTCAGTATTTACAGTAGAAAATACCCCACCCCCTCAGATTGCAGTGATAGAAGCTTAAGGGCCGGTATTAGAGAACATCAACCTTACAGCCACAGAGGTATGCAAAGCGCTGATGGATTTAGATGTTCATAAAGCTACAGGTCCTGATGACATATCCCCTCATGTGCTTAAAAAATGCGCAAACACAATATCAGTGGCACTAAGTATCATATTTAAGGAGTCACTGGAGTCGGGGGAGATTCCAAGATGCTGGAAACAAGCAAATGTGATACCTATCTTCAAAAAGGGAAGGAGGGATACGGCTCTGAACTATAGACCAGTTTCCTTGACCAGCATAGTTTGCAAAGTTATGGAGAAACTACTAAGGAAACATATCTCTCTTCACTTGGAATCCTTCAACTTTTTGTCAGTGAGGCAACATGGCTTCAGAGAAGGTAGATCAACAGTAACAAACTTATTAGAATTTTATGATGAGGTAAGCCGAATCTTACAGGAAAGAGAGGGCTGGGCAGATTGCATATTCCTAGACTTCCAGAAAGCGTTTGACACTGTTCCACATGGGAGACTTATTAGGAAGCTGAAAGCAATGGCTAGAATAGGTGGAAATGTTTTGGAATGGATAAAAACTTACTTAGAAGGAAGGGAACAGAGGGTTAGAGTAAGACACTCAGTGTCTGAATGGAGAAGAGTCAGTAGTGGAGTTCCACAGGGTTCAGTTTTAGGGCCACTTTTGTTCCTTGTATATGTAAATGACCTACCAGAGTCTGTAAATTCATTCATGAATATGTTTGCAGATGATGCAAAGATTGTGAAGAAAGTAAAAAACGAGAACAATGGTAGAGAACTTCAGGAGGATCTAAATAATCTGCATGAGTGGTCAGAAAAGTGGCTAATGAAATTCAATACTTCAAAATGTAAGGTAATGAGAATGGGTACAAGTGCAAGAAGGCCCAAGCTTGACTACTCGGTGGCTGGAGTACAACTTCAAGAGACAGAAAATGAGAGAGATCTAGGAGTAAACATACTGGCAGATTTGTCTCCAGAAATACATATAAATGGCATAGTAACGGCAGCATATGCATTCTTATCAAATGTAAGGGTAGCCTTCAGGCACATGAACAAGGAAATGTTCAGAAATATTTATGTAACCTATGTGAGGCCAAAACTCGAATATGCAGCCCCCTTTTGGAATCCGCACTTGAAAAAGCACATAGGTAAGCTTGAAAAAGTTCAAAGACATGCCACGAAACTGGTGCCAGAAATACGCAATCTCAGTTATGATGAGAGGCTGAGGGAATTAGACTTACCATCACTCGAAGCTAGAAGAGTGAGGGGGGATATGGTGACAGTCTTTAAATTCCTTCATGGTTATGATAGAGTGGATAGGGATCGATATTTTGATATGGCTGGCTCTAGAACTAGAGGTCATAGTTTGAAGCTTCGTAAGAAAACTTCTTTGCAGGATGTAAGGAAATACTTTTTCAGTGTAAGAGAAGTTGATAATTGGAATTGGCTAAGCGAGGAGGTAGTTAATGCTATCTCAATGCATAGTTTTAAGGACAGGTATAATAAGTATCACTAAGTCTAAAATGGAACCGATGAGGAGACGGGAAGATACGAGCTTTGGGCTCTTTCCCGTAAACACAATTAGGTAATCACAATTAGGTAATCACACACACACACGCACACACACACACACACACACACACACACACACACACACACACACACACACCACACACACACACACACACATATATATATATATATATATATATATATATATATATATATATATATATATATATATATATATATATATATATATATATATATATATATATATATATATATATATAAAGCATTTCTAGCCCTGTACTTCCTTGTTCCTATAATGGAAAAATCATGGAAGAACCTTTTTATTTTATGAAGGCAGAGCTTGCATCTGCTCTGTAAATTAAGAAGTACAAATGAAGCAAAGCAGCACATTCGAAGGTTCATTAACAAATCAGAAAACTTCGCTGCTTTTAAGTCTCAAATGAGGGAAGAAGAGATTTAGCAAAGTGGTGTTTACCATACTTCATCACATGAAGCACTCATATGTCTTATTATTAGCTAAGTCAAATAAGTGTGCCTGCCACTTTACAGAGATTCAGTTATATATGATAAAAGGTTTTTTTTTCGCGTTACAGAACTGAGTTGCACTTAGCTAGCTAGCTTGATCCAGTATTTAAGATGTAAAAATGCACTTTCTTTTTATTTTTCGTAAGTTTTTAGAGGTTATTTTGCATTATTGCATCATTTTCAAACCTGTAGATTGAGAGGAAAGTATATGGAAACCTGATTTCTGACGCACACATATTGCCAAACCACTAAAGAATATTCAATATCTCAACCTAACCCTTCTTAGTAGTGTAATTATCTTTTTTTTATATTGGGGTTGTGATAAAAAAAAACGTAGTATATGGTGACAATATCCTAGAGCATGATAATAATCTTGATAACAATGGGAATGGAGGAGGAAATTATTTGAGGTAAAAGCTACAAAGGCTGCACTATGACCAACACATTCTATCTATTGATAAATTACAAAGTTGAGAGATTCCTGAAATGTCAAAAGGGAAGAAGAGAAATATCGTAAACAAATATCTAATCTACATGGTTAGTTATCATATTTCACAATATTGAATTATATTATTGATTTATATCTAAAAAAATATAATTTGCATCAGTTTGTCAGTAATGTGAAAGTATAAATGTGGATATATCATACTAATTTACTGTTGCCTACATGTTTCTACCATGCTGAGGTCATTGTCATGATATCACTACAGGTACATGAACTAATTAATATATGACAGTATATTTGTATGTACAGAGTCTTCTTGCTACATATTTATGTTCCATTACATGGTTAAAGGCATACTTCCACATCCCAATTAGGAAAATTATACGTGACATTTATTAGGTTAGGTTAGTTTTTCTCCAGTTAAAAAAACGAATTAATAATTGGAATTATTGATTTTTAGTAAATTTAGATACTCATTTAATCGCTTTAATTTTTAATTCACTCACTGGGGTGTGTAAGTAAACATTTACCCATATTTCTAAGCAATAATTTAAAACTTACTTTTGACTGGTAGTTCTGTCAGTAAATATCATGTAAACAGCTGATACAGTATTTCTTTATTTTTTTTATTTTGTGGAAATGTATTGGGTAAAAGTACATTACTCTATTACCTGGAAGTCTGGCAAACTTTCAGTTTTATCCTGTGTATGGTGCAGTACATCAAATTTTCCCACAGTAATCTCCCAGACTCCAGTAGCAGAGCCCTAAAAATTATTCACATGCCTAGACAGTAACGGCAGAGTAATAATAATATGCATTTTATGCAGTACTCTCTTTGATATTACTCTTGAACTCCACTTTGGGTCCTCACTGGATCACAGGCTTCCTGCTAACGTCAGGGTCACTTGAATCATGCAAAACAGTAACACTGCCTTAGATTTCCTGCTTGGCTCACTGACATTAGTTTCATCATGTAATTTGCTGAAATGGTGACCAGCCATGAGCCTTTAGCAGAAATGTTATTACTAAGATTCTACTAAGCATCTATGTCTGATGTATAATATTCTTTCTTGCAAATGTATTCAACTTCTGGCTTTAATCAAATTGTATTATTTATTTTTATCACACTTACACTGAGTGTTGTATACCTTTGATCCCATGATAGTACTATAATTTGATTCAGCAAAGCTAATACTGTGTGAATGTCAAGTATAGCTTGAAAATATGTAATAGGACACTACCTCATCAGACAGTTCAAAGGTCAAGAAAGGGTAAGTTCCTCTATAATATTCAGTCAGGTCAAAGGACAAAACATACATCGTGTGGAATTAACTAGAAATTTTATTTATTGAAAATGCAGTCTTACTTAAAGCCTGTTAATATACTGAACTGTTGTCTTTACTGACTGAAGCAAAGGATTCAGTCCCCCACAGTAGTAAATCAACCCATCTACACAAGCTTCTCCAGAATTTTTAATAAAGTGCATAAGGAGTATTGTGTTTAGTGAGTATTATTCATTTAGAACAATTTAAAATGAAAAAGAGACGTGATATAAATAATACATCAAGTACAGCTCATAGTTATACTTAACATATAAATTTGGAAAAACTAAAAAGCACAAATTTTTTAAACCATAAGGCACCTGTGTAGTGTACAGTAAAAGAAAAAATACAATGTGATGAGAATTCACACTAAAGATGATTATATAGTTATTGAAGAAAAAAAGTTGCATTGTTTGTTAAACATAGTAGAATAGAAAAAAATAGTCAATACATGAAATATTTTAAGAAAGACAAAAACATTAAGATCTGAAGTAAAGCAAAACCTTGTCAAATACCCTGCAAATCAGTGTGGTAACATAGCAAAGTAATCATATTGTTAATAAATTTTTCTAGCTTTTGTCACATAAGGTTCCACTTCAAGCCAAAATATCACAAATTTAATATAAGAAAAATATCCTCTTAAAAGAGCAAAGCTAACAATGACACATCAAAGACTCTGAATATAAGATTCCTTTATGGAACATAGTTCTTGCCTTTTTTCAAGACAGTATCCGGACAGTTACCAAACTGACAAGTGCCCGACAAGGACAACTGCTCGATGTACAATTGCCCAGTAGAGATGATTGCCCTAGGCTAGGTAATGTTAGGTAATATAAAAGCACTGGGGCACTATTCTGTTCGTTAGTTGTCCCTGTCGGGCATTTGTCCTTCACACGGTTGGCATTTGGGCAGGTATTGATAAAGCATTCATCATTTGGGCACTTGTCCGTCAGGCAGCTAACCTAGACCCTTTCCAAATTGCTTTAATGTTTCATCACTCATATTTATCTCACACTGGATTTTGTTTTTTGCAGTTTATATACTTTTGTCGTAATGTATAGTGGTGTAAACTTATGTAACAGCTGTAGGGCATGCACTTTATTTGTGTGGTGATGGTATTATTTTACAAGTGGTCATCTTATTCTGAATCTTTGATAAGAGTTGCAGAGAGATGGTAGGTTTCTTAACTTAATGGGAAAGAGTCGTTCTTGAATTGTGGATTGTAGTTGTATTCCTCTTAACTCTCATCTTTTTTTTACAAATGCAATGGGCATCTTGACTGAATATGATATAATATAGCTATAAGACATTACAATATTGTTTTTGCATTAAAACATTTGTTTGAGATTTTTATACAGTATGTTATTAAATGGTAATTGGAGAGGCAATTTCAACCTGTGTATAATAAAGGCTTGTTGTTTTGGTTTGCACACTACATCGCCCTGCTCTTTGCAGCTGAATACAAAATCAGATTTGAAAATACTGTATTTTATATATTAAGATAATGATATTCACTTTCTTTTGCATCAAAGATAAATATCTCTACTTATATGTACTTACATTTTTTATCGTCTTGTATTTGTCACTAACCATGTAATGCTTACAATTCACCTTTTTTGACAAAGACAAATATTTCTAAAATGTTGGGCAGTGTGAGAAGAATGGTGTATGTTCAATATATTATGATTACTTTGTTATTCTTTAGTGTGAAAAGATTTATATTAACTTTGAATTCTAGTCTCTTTAACTATCATACGCAGATTTGTTTAAAAGAAACTTGTTCTCACCATCTAAAATGAAATAAATGAATAAAAAATACCATGGCTGGGTATATGTAAATTATCTTCCCTAAAAGCTGCATCTCGCATACGGTAGAGGTTTTCAAAGAATAGAATTCTTTTCAGTACAGATAACTCAGCTTCTCTGTCTGATACTAGAATATGACTGTGGATTTTATGCAGTTATAGAGGATAATCCTAATGTCACAATTCACAAGAGAAAAATCAGATTGCTGCTGTTGAGAGTGAAGGTAAGAAGAATGTTTAGTCATCAGCGGGAAATCAGAGATGATAAAATAGATAAGATTAAGCCTGCGGAATCGTTCTTTTACATTAGAGAGGGTCTATTTCTTCTAGTATATATTTAGTTATTTCTAAAGGAATTGCTAATATGATACTTTTATAAGTTTATCATCATCATATTGTCCTTAATAACTCAAATTCTTTTACATAGTTTGGTGTAAAGGAAGCTTACTGTACTATATTTTATAATCTCTGATAAGTTTCCAAGTAATTCTAGTCTTCTTTTACTTTATACTGAAGCAGTTGTTGTACTGATAACTTTTATCAGAGATCTAGTTAATGTACTGCAGTTTCTGAGTCAGTCATATGGTGTTGCTCTGCTGACTGAGGTGTACTCATTATACATATAGGAGCATTTCAGCACTGCTACTTAATTTGTATCCTATTGAATACTCCTAATTAGGTATTGCTGTACTTCAGAAAGACCTTTATCAAAGAAAACATAATATAATCAAGATAGCTATTAAATCTACATAATATTGTATTAAAATATTTAAGAAAAAAAGCTCAAGAAAATGAATTCCTTAGTGATTATGAATTTCTTGAAGAGGACATTTCCTCCTGTGGTTGTGTAAGTTAGAATACTTTTGTTTTATAATAGGCGTGATTCTGTAAGATAACTCCTTTTCAGTACTTACAATGCGTACCTTGAAAAAATAATAGGTGTAAATTGAATCTGTCTCTTATTTCTTGATGATAAATATTATTGTATTTATTATCATGCTTTCATATATTTATGAAAATATTTTGCTGTGTAATACGAATAGCTTGCTGTTCAACACATTACTGTACTTTGTGATGCTTTATTTAATCATTCATATTCATTTTTTTGGCTTAACATGAATATTTTGCCAAGTTTGGTTGCTTGAACTATGTCTGTCAGTATATAGTTATGATCCCCTGTTTAATATGGGAACTCCCTATCATTTGGTGACCTCATGTCTAGACCTCTTGTTTTCCACATTTCAAGTTCTTTACCTTTCTTAATCCAATTCATGTATTTTACCATATGCTCACTTTTCATAGAAGGGAAGGATATGCCTTCAAGCTGTGGTAGTTAAGATTATTCTCTAAAATAATTTTTCAAGGTGGTCCAGGATATTTTTATTTTAGTGATTTTTCCTCCCATACTGGCAAGCCACTCTACCTCCTGGCTAGTTCACATGTGTTCTTACAAGGTAATTTTTGAAGCCGTTAGCATTTCCTGTATGTCACCGCACCTCTGTACCCTGTTGTCCTTCTTGCATCGAGTTTAAAAGCATATTCAACGATTTTGCTTCAGCTGGAGGATTGACATATTTTACACGGAAGTTTTTTACCACTTCATGGCAGTAGGTACAGATATATTCAGTATGGATTTACTCTTTATTGACATCTAAGAGTGGTATTCCTGAATATTGCTCCTCACTAATACTGTCAGGGTAGATGTAACGGTAAGAGGAACCCTCCTATGGTGATGTCTATTTTTGTGTAGCCTACATGACAAAGTGACAGATACATGGCAGACAAGAACTTTTTGAGCCGCTTGGATACATGTTTTGAAATCTTTTTCTTATGAATGTACCTTGACAGTTTGAAGACCTGACAAATTTACATGACATTGTGCTTTTTAATGTTATTCTCTTGATCTCTTGATCACAGCAGCATGGTCACAGCTCTAGCATATGCAATGGGATTACAGAATTTCTAAATACCCTAATCATTCTTTCCTTCTATGCCAATTGTTTTGTGACAGGAAGAACATTTCAAGGAAAGAGGGATTGTAAGCCCCATGCCCATTAATCTATTTTAATTGACTATTTCGACAAGCAAGGAATATGTGTGTAGTATTCTTTTTACTTCACATCAGGTGCTTTTATATTTTGACTTATTTATATAATTCTCTTTATGTTTCAGAAAAATGCTGGAATCTGCCCTTGGCTGGTATCAAGGGCGCATTAGTCTGTATGACAAACAATCATGGGAAACCACAGTTGAACAAAGAATTTTACAGGGTCTATCATACACTCCTCGGAAGACCACAAAATTCAAATCTGAACTAATAGACGTAGACTTAGTTCGAGGTAGTTTTCGTGTGTTTTATTTTTTCGTTTTTGCTCTATTTCTGTGTTGCTGCATATGAACATTGCAAACTATACAAATTTGCATGATATTAGGCTTTATAGAGCAGGAATATTATACTCATTGTGTTATATCTCAGTGTTTCTTTAATACAGATAGGTTCCTTTTAAAAAAATATATTGGTGTACTTTATTCCCAAGACCTTCATTTGTCCCATTTAACATCTCTTATTGGTTCTAAATAAACATATGCCTTTTTGGAATATATCATGACATTCATCTTAATGCGACCCCATATGAAAATGGGAACGCAAATAGAGGAAGAAGAAGAAGAAGATCATGACATTCATCTTAAGATATTTATATGATTTCCATTTAGGATCTACATTTCCAAAAGCAAAGCCTGAATCTGGATTATGGTTGGCTGGACTGAAAGGGATAGTTCGCTTGATTTTTCTTCCCTTGTATGGAGGATGGTGGATACGCGAGACTTCTTGCACTGGCTTTTTAAGTATTTTTTTTTTATACGTCTCCATCATTTTATCTGGAGCTATCATGATTATGTGTCGACGTGATGAGAATATTTTTAAGGTAAGAGCATTTGTTATCTCACATTGAATTTACAGCTTACTGTATTTTAGGTTCAATACGTCAGAATTACTTTTCATTCAAAGAGGAATTTGCAGTTATAGTAGTTCATTAGTGTATTTCTAAGTCTGTCTATTAATGTTGAGAGAATCGTACATTGAATTATTTTTGTTCTGTATATTATGTAGTTTATCATCTTTATTTATGGGAGCTAGTCCTTTGTAATCGGTTAGTATATTTATTTTTTTTTTACAGTTGCCTAAAGTTGACTTTAAGTTGCAAAATGATGGAAGAGAACATCTGGCTTGGGGCATAGAGTTCTAAACAGCACCGTGCCAAGTAGTATTGGCGTGATGGATATCTTTTGCTTTAATTTTTTGAGGGATGCGTTGGCTTTTGTACAGTATACATTTTTGATAAATTTTTTCCGCGCATATCTCTCTCGTCTTATATGTATTTCAACCTGACTGTTTGGGGTAACTAAATTACCTTTGAATACTACCATTTTTTCATTGTATTGATGTTGTTTTGGCAAGTTTGTTCTTTTATATCTAATAACAACTTTCGTTGTTTTTTAATATATGCTAATGGGCAGCATTTGGTAAGGAAATCCTTGTTAGTTTTTCCGACTGATGCACAGCTTTTCTTTCAGTGTCCCTGCTCTGTCTTTGGCCCTGATTATGCGAATTTTGCATTCATATCTCTTGGTAATGTTTTCCAGTTTAGTCTTATTGGGTCTGGTCATTCTCCTGACAGGCTCTGTTTCCATTAAGTTTTAGGTTTCTTCTAGTATTTTTTTTTTTTTAGTTCCAAATTCCAGGGGCTGCATTTCTAGTTTATTTTTTTTTTGTTGCTGCCCATAGTTATTCCCCCATAACTTGACTCCTCTGCTTTTGCTGCCTTCTGGTGGTGCTGTTTGCATGATTCATGGCTTATGTAGCTATGCTGTAGTTGTGACTGGAGCACTTTCTGTTCCTGGTTCCGTTTGTCTTTTATATTAGAGATTTTTTCCAACATTGGGTCCACTATCCTCCTATTCTTCATCCCTTTCTATTTACTGGGCTCTTTTGGTTCATTTTTTTTTTCTGCTGTTCCTACTCAACCTTCAAGTGTTGGGTCCAGTAGGTTTCATGGAGTACAGAGCAAATGCACAAGCTTAGACATTTACACCCAATAGGACTTCACGATTAGGAGTAATTCTGAGGATTAGTATATTCATTAACATATGTGCAGAATATTCCTTAATAATATAAGGCATGCGTTCGCTTATGACATCAGCCATATCCAATTGCATCATTTTTTTGTCTTTCAGAATGTTCCAGCTTCAGAGGTTTCTTTACCGGGTGTTGCATTGCTTATATTAAGCATAATCCACTCTCAGATTGTGTGTACTCGCCACAGTGGTGTACACACCTCTCCAAATCACAAGGGCAGGCCTCTTGGTGTACATCAGAGTAGGAGAATACGAGCCATACGTAGAAGCACTTCACTCTCTGGAAGAGGTCTGAGTTTATTCCCATTGTTAAAATATGAGTCTTGATAGACCTCAGATGGTTTTGTATTTTATATTCTTAGTCTACTAGATTTATTAATCTAACATAACCAGTATATCTACAACTGGCATGGTCAAAATATTTGCCCACTAGCTAGACAAAGCAGTAAAATCTTTTGGCACCCTAGCAAAATTTAATATCTTATTTGAATTGAGATACCTCTGAAGAAATAAATTTTTCTTTTGATCAAGCATGTGTAGACTCAAATATAACTGTACTATGCCCATTCTCTGAGAGTACAATCTATTTCCTTGTGCAAATGCAAAAGGATATCATATTATGATATGAGAATACAATTCTTACATGTGTGGTATACCATGTTCTGAATTCTTTTAATCATTTCAGGAAAGTGCATGTTTTGTAGTAATCTCCAACCCCCAGATATATCAAGACAGCTTAATAATACTTCAAAGAAACGTTTGACTGTTTTAAAAAATAGATCTTTCAAAAGGTTCAGGTATATCAGCTGTTTCTATTTTGGAAGATGCATTAATTTATGTTTGCTTTAAATATAAGTGTCAGTAAAATAAGAATATGTAATTCTGCCTGTTTTTCCTTAATACAGTATGTAGGCATTTGATCAATTTGTTGAGCAAGCTTGCTTCATGTCATAAAAAACAACTAAAAGGGATAAGGGAGCAAGGAGCTGGCAGTTCCTGTCTCCGTGAATTTCTATCTTTGCCTCAGAATAATTGTTGGAAAGGGTGAGGAAGTGTTGCGTACGATGCACCTCTACGGTCTCTCTTTTTTTTTGCTAATTTATGGCCTTCCTGCTGCCTTCATCGAGATATGGTGTCACATTGAAACAAAATCAGGTGAAGGGTTTCCTTGAAGCTAAGTCTGAATGTAATATATAGCTAACCTTTATATATTTAGCATGGGTTTTAGAAGTACTTGTAATAATACATTTTTATATATTCTTTTCTATTGTAGATCACATTCGGAAGAACCGAGACAAGATGAAGCTTATCCTTTGCAACCTCGCTCATCTTCTGAAAACAATGTCTCGCCAGATATTACTACTAAAGAACAACCAGATATAGTTATCATTAAAACGAATAATGAAGAAATATTAAAGACAACTGAAAAGTTAAGCTCATCTGTGCTCACTTCATCGAGCGATAAAAGTCCAGTCTCTACTGAAGTAAATGCTTTTATGGATCATATAGATTTAGCCAAAATAAAGAGGAATGATATTAGACCTAATGGAACCAACAAAAAATTTAGTGAAGCCTATGAACGTGTCTTCATTAAAAGCACTACAGGAGGAGATTCAAAAAAAGGGAATTATATATGTCAAGAAGCCATTGATTTACTGGATCCATTGAATTCAAATAAGGGAAGCAAATCCAGTAATGATGGTGGGAGTGATGGCGGAGAGGAAAGTGGCATGGGAGAAATGGAAGGAATTGATTCTTTGAGGGATAATTGGAATCTAAGGAAATCTAACAGATGTCCAAGATGTTTGCATTTTTTTAATCAGGTAATATATGGTCTTCTTAAGAAATATACTTTTGCTCTTATTATAGAGTTATGTGTATCTTTAGCCTCATCCTGTAACTCTTGTAAACACTGACCGTTTTCAATAACTTTTACTTGAGTTGTAAAGAATTCGCACTGTCACTGATAATAACTATGCAGTATGTGGTCATTTATTGAGGTGTAACTTCTGATTTCATATAGTTCAGAAGTTCAGAATATAAGATATTTCAAGAAAAATTTATGACATTGCAGACAATTATGGGAGTACCTAATTATGAACCACGAGTGATGTACCTTCCATCTGTTTGCGATCACTTTCTAGCCTTTCATATCCCAGTTTAAATGGTCCTCAGGTAACACCCAGAGCACGCTGTATATGTTATTTTGCAGATTCTTTTGCCAGCATAATTGCATGTAATGGGAAATTTAACTGTGAACAAAATTTACTAAGCATACAAAAAAAAAAGATGCATGTGTCGGCTCGTTGGAGTTTTGTGTTAATGTCTTCCATTTTAAAGTTATATTTTGTTCACTGGAGTGTTTTTCTGTATATCTTCCTTACTCTTATTGTTTGCTAGGGAAACTTTCTTGATTTTTAACTCAAATAACTTTTGGCTGTTTCCCTGAGAGAGTATTTCAACAGTAAAATCATTTAAAGTGTGTCAGTAATGGAATAATTAAGTGCTGAATATGATTCCGTATTGGTTTTGAAGGTCTTTAAAATTCTTTATTTGTACAGATTCATTGTTATTAATGAATTCAAATTGGAGAATATATTCAATAATTTGAACATCATCTTAATTGTACCCGTACTTTTGTGAAATGAGAGGAATTGGTTCACACAATTATTTTTATTGCTATTTATATTATTGTATTTGCATGGATATTTAAATGAAGCTGAATTTTTAGTGAGATGGGTTTTATGGGTGCAAAATAAGATGCTGTATTGAGGCATTTCTTATAATGTCATAGTCATATTAACATTTCATGCAATGTCCTTCGTATACATAATCTTTAAAATGAAATTCCACATGCTGCTAATGCTATCAGGACTGCTACAACAGTAAAAATAAAATTGATGAAGCAGAACTTTGACATTTGCCAGCCTTTTCTCCTCTGCTTCTTGTTTCTTGAATGTAATGATTAAACTTTCTGTTGGGAGGAATAATCAACCCTCTTCTCTAGTATCCATTAGTCACTTCCTACAACTTGCAGAGAATGCGCATTTGCAATTGTTTCTTCTCTGTCTCATAGGCTTTCCCTTTTAGTTGCCTCATATGACACATGGCATATGAGGGTGGTATTCTTTCTCCCCTTTCACCAGGGATAATCCTTTTAGTCATTACTTAATGACATGTAGACTATATGATGAGTTCTTTCTTTACCACCAAAGGGATATCCTGCATTATTTTTCTTCTGTGATATACAGAGAAGAGGATGACAGACTGCTCTCTATCCACCACCAGTTATACTGCCTTTTATTTGCAGTTAAATTCTGATGGTGAAGCTACTCACTCCAGCCGCGACAATCTTCCTTCCTCGACTGTTGAACGAAGTTCTTGCAATTCTTCTTGTGAAAGTGATGCCGAACAGAGCCCTTCATCACAGTATTCCAAATCCAAGGTACATAATGTCTTACTGAAATAGTATGTTAGAATTAGATAATATTACTCAGAAGTATTTATGAAAATATAATACCCGGTAAGGGCTTGCCAGAAAAACCCAGATAATGCATTTATTTTGATAGTTTATAAGAATCCTGTGACTTCAGGAGACCAGTACTATTTCAACAGTGGGGTGATAAATGAATTGTAGCCTTTTGATGGTGGAGACAATAGTCTGTTGAGGTCTAAGGATTCTTTTATAAGACCGAAATTATGTACATTGTGGTTTATAGACATTCTACAAACTTTGAATTTGTTTATAATATTGGGCAGACTTGAATGAATCATAGATAAAGAGATCTATTGTGATCACTCTAGTACTGTATTCTTTCTCACTTGATATGTTGATGTATATAGTGTATAGTTTGAAAATGCTTTACTTTTCCATATTAGATATTACTCTAATATTATTACTTCTGCAATTATTGAACTGTAATATATCCTGATTACTTATTAATACCATGGTTCAGATATCTTAAACTGTTTTCTTTTCTTTGCCTGATGTATACACTTTCCTTTGGTACTAACAACAGATTCTATAACTTTTGGTACTAACAGCAGATTCTACAATGACCTTATTACCTTTCAATATAGGTCAGTTGTTTGTTTATTTGATCTGCTGTTAACAACACATGTATTTGGTATAAAGCAAAGTTTCGTATGCTATTTTACATTTCTTATTAGCTTTCAGAATATGAATGGACTGGCATAACTACCAACAGTGATGATTTGAGTTACAGTAGTGAGAGCGAAGGTGGTTGGGATGATAATGAAAGTCTAGAAAAAAGCTTATCACACACAGAAGCCTTAGACTGGAATATTCAGGGCTCTCCAGCTGCTATCATAACTTCACCTCCAAATGTGTCAGATAAAGGTGAGGACATATTTATTCTGCTCTAAATATTTTATTTTGTATCTATCAGTGGTACAGGTAAGATCATGAAATATTATTATAGAATTTATTCTTTTCGAGGAAAGTTTTTGTCTAATGTGATAGAAAGCATTTTACTAGTTAGTAATCACTACTCTTCATAAGACTTTCCATTGATCACACCATAGAATGTTGATGTAGATAAGTACTGTAAAGAATTAGATTGGCATAAAATATATTATTTAAATCTAGCTTATTTCTAATTTTTATTTCAGTAAGCTGCAAAATATTTGAAGGTCTCGAATTGAAGAAAGTTGATCTCTCTGTCCTGGACATATCTTCCACTATCATTTCGAAAGTGGATAGTTTACAACATGACACATATTATCTGCAGTTTGGTTAGTATTAAATTACTCTTTTTCTATTCATTGTATGCATGAACATTTCTAAGAAATATCCTAATGGAATTGAGTATATGCATTTATGAAGACCATATCTTTAGCCTTTTTTATGGGCTGTTGTCACTGACACATCACTCCAAAAAGGCTAGAAATCCTTTTAAGGAGTAAAGAGGCTTTGCTTGACTAGCATGCCTTTGATACGGAAATTGACTCAATATGTCTCATAGTGCTAAAACACTTTGAATAAAGAACTATTGATATACTCAAAAAAGAGCACTTAAACCTGTTCGTTGATAAAAGATATAATGCAGCTTGCTTTGCCAGAAGACGTGAAGCAGTTGTTATATACCTAAATTCTTTATAATGGGTCATCAGAGTGAAGCTACAAACGTTAGGAACTTAAATTCATGTTTTGTTTTAGACACAGGTCGTATGTGGGTATTATAGTATGAGAAGAAATGCATTTGCAGACTGCAGAGGTCAAATAAAAGATTTGCATTTTATTCTTCAGAGCCCTCAATTTCTTTATTGTTTTTTCCTATACTGTTGGTTTAATTTTTATTGATTTTATTTCTTGTATAGCTATACTACCTTAATCCAAAGAAGCTCTTTAGTCAAAAGTGACCAAATTCTAGGACTCTTAACTGTGCCACGATCTTGAGGTGAAGAAGACTTCCAATATCCCTTCTTGATATTTTGTCCCACTGCAAAGCAACTGTCTTTGTTACCTCATGTCGTTTGCTACATTTGTGGCCACCCTGGTGGCTAAGTCTTCTTTGAAAAATAAAACTTTAGCCCAAAAGGGATATTAGTATTTTACCAGTTTGGTGTGATGAGAAAACTGCAGGTCAGAGTCTTACCAGTCTAGTGTGATGAGAAAACTGCGGAACAATAAAGGAAATTATAAATGTCCTTTTACTTGCAACTCTAAGAGAAGTAAAAGGTATTAGAATTGGTAGATGCTATAAAGGTGATACATAGCTGCCACTAGTCTTAGAGTAGCAACATGAAATTAATATTATAATAATTGTAGCATTTGCTTCTATGAAGCTATTCTTGAAGTTCATAATGTCTTACATATTTTACATCAGTAAAAAGGCTCAACATCCGTGTATACAGCACTGTTTACTCGTTTACTTTGTCAGATAACTGTGGCTTACACTCTGTTTGTACTGCATAGAGTAGTATGTAACCATTTTCTCCTATCCACGTGATTACATATTTATTTATTGGTGCTGTAGGACTTCTCTGGCTTCATATGTTTAGTTAATGAAACATCTGTTATGCAACACTGAATTTTGCATACTAAAAATATAACAATAAATTTGCAAATTTGTTGTGTTTTTCAGGTTATTCTGGGTCATTTCTCTTTTTGCTTTTCTTGACATAATGACTTTGTTTGTAATTTGTAGGTCTGGTGATGGCAATACTTATTGCCTTAGTACCAAGTATGTATCGTATGGACTATTCTACACTTGGAGAATCTCTAGAAGGAATTGTTACCTCTGGAGCAGAGAACTGGCTGGGTCATTTTACTGAAATGCTTAAAAATTTATTAGCGGGGCTTTTTGGCGACAGCATCTGGTGAGGCACTATTTTTAGGGATAATGTTAAACAGACTGGAATTTTCATTGTCCACTAAATAAAAAATAAGCTTTGCATATTTTTTTTCATTTGAAGTTGATTATAAAGTCGGAGTATGTATATCTGACTTTTTGGTTTGCTACTTTGGGCAGTGTTTTCCATTAGATTTAATAGGGAAAGTTGTTGTTGTTCCCTAAGCTGCCTTTTTATCCCTGAAGGTGGAGGAGAAAAAAATGTAGCAAGATCTGAATAAAAGGGATTGGAGAAGCAATCCCTCACTGAATATTTTTTCATTGACCTCAGTATAGCAGATAAAAGGGATGGTGATAATGTACATGGTATGAGGAATTTCTCCCCCCCCCCATGTTCAGTTGTGACCATCCTGCTAGCTCCAGCTGAATATTTTTTTAAATATATATATTTCAGGTCCACCTTTGTATAACATTCAGGAGTATCAATCATTCTAGATATTTTACAGGTATAAATTGTAGTGAACTTCGTTTGTAGTTCGTTATTTTATCATATATCAGGTTAGCACCTGTAATAATTCTCATGTGTAGTATTATTTTTTAATTATTTTTATTTCAGGTCAACATCCGTAATCATCTTATGTTGTGTCAGTCGTTTCTGCATAGCTGGGGGATTCTTCTTTCTCTTGTCAGTTGCAGAAAGAACTTTTAAACAAAGATTTCTTTATGCCAAACATTTCTGTTATTTGACGTCTGCAAGACGAGCAAGGTGAGTGGTGAAAAGTATGTTATTTCAATTATAGTTACCTTTTTCTTGTATTTATCCATGTTAGTGGAATAGAAATTAGATAGAGGAGCAAACACTGGCGGTCCTTACCTCTCTGAATTATATTCAATCCTTGAAACAAATTGTAGAGGAGGTAAGGGTCAACAGGGTATACTGAAGCCCCACTACCTCAAGTTTTTTGTAACAGTTGTGGGCTGCTAGCTAAACAGATATGGAGAGGTTTTTTTTTTTCCATAGTATCATGTACATTATTAGAATGAAATTTTGTATTAATCAAATCTTAGAGAATTTAATTGCAATTATAATTTTTTTTAATTGAAACATCTCTGCATTTACATCATGACATGTTAAAGTTACTTACAACATCAATCTTTTATTCTTTATTAGTGTTAAACTTGGTAAATGAACTTTATACTGCTTACTACAGGAAGTATGATCTGCCCCATTTTCGCTTGAACAAAGTACATAACATCAAGACTTGGTTATCAGTGAGATCATGCTTAAAGGTTAGTAATAGAGAATACTAGTACTAATCGTGGATGTATGCGAGTAGATATTGAATTAAAGCATAATCACCTATGTAAGTCATTTGACAAGCCAGATTGTATATAATATCCAGGTTGAATATGTTAATAAGATAGAATGCTTTATGCAATAGCAAGTGACTAGGAAGACATTGTTCCTAACATTTAGATTATAAAAATGTTCATAGCAGACCACTACAATCATAACCTGAGTATAGATGAATGCAAGTCTATATTAAATTAATAGCTTGATCAAGATATGGATGAATACGTGTATATATTAGAGTACAAGCTTGCATGTGTTATCAAAAGTTATTTTAATAGACATTTTTTGGTTAAAATGTGTGTAAAAATATCTATTAAACAAAAATATTTGATTTTTTGTAATAAAAAACTTATCCCTGGTGATGGGGGAGATAGACTTCCACACTCATATGCCCAATAGGGATTAGGAAACACAGAACTCTCTTCTCTGCTCCTGGATTTGGAGGAGCCTTGGACTTAATTGCATTATATATAATGTGGAATGCATTTAGAATTCAGGAAGTTTGGGAGCATATCTTTTATGCAATGGCAGTTTCATACTTGGGGTAAAACACTGTGATTCTAATTTAAAAGTATGTAAGAGCTTTAATAGTTATGATTCCTGTATCTGAATATGGTGTGGTAGTGGAGTTGAACGGTAAGGTATGAAATTTATATAATGTTATGGAAATTTAGAAAATGGAATTATAATAACATTATGGGCAAGTTATGAAGTATTGCAACGTAATAAAGTGTATTTATATGGAAATGTAACAGAGATGAAGGCAGCATATGAAATGTAATGTAATGAAATGCTTTAATATGGGATTGTAACAGAGGTGGAAGCTATATATGGAATGTTGTATTGTAATGGTATGCTTGAATATGGGATGGCATGGCCACCATGTTAAAGTGGTAAAGCTCACATCTTTAATTCATCAGTGCGAGGGTTCGTGGCCAGCCACGGTCTGAGGTTGGAGAGGGCATTTATGGTCGCACTTTCCAAACCATAGTCCTTCACAAGAAGGCACTGTCCTAGCCCCTTAGTAGAAAAGATAATCCTTGATGTAAAACCGATTGCTTGAATACGGGATGGTAACAGAGGTCAAGAGAGTATGAAATGTACCATAATGAAATATTTGAATATGGTATGATAAAAGAAGTGGAGGCAGGATATGGAGACTTGAAACATAAAGTGACTTAGAAACAAATATGATTGGTTACTATATATGTTGGTGATGGGGAACTACATCATAATGTAATTTAGTATATAATATCCATAATTATAAAAATCAAATAATATTGTTTTAATATGTTTCATTATTGTAAGTTTATTATCAAATTACTTGTATGTGTCTATATCTTACAGAAAAGAGGACCCCAGAGATCTGTGGATGTCATAGTTTCAGCCACTTTTTTTCTAACATTGCTACTTGTATGTTATCTTTGTTTTGAACTGCTAAAAGAAGAGGAGAAATCACAGCACACACTGTACAACATAGAACTATTCTTTTGGTTAGTATCTTTTATTTGTAAATATATTGGAAATTACCGTGAAAATTGTGGATATTCATTTAGTGTGAACCCTGTTGTATTTTATGCATTTAATATCCAGTAATATATGGAATTGATACCCATTATTGTTATCAAAGCAAAAGGGTTTTGAAAGTAATTATGTATACAAATGCATCTATTAGGAAATTGTTTTCAGGAATATTATTTTTTGACAGTGCAAAGAGGTACAAAAACACACTTTTAATGTACTTAAGGTTAAGCAAATGTACTAGGTATTACAGAAATTGCATTACATCCTCCACACCTTTGATGCTATATATTGTGCAATATATACTGCTAAATTTACACGTATTAAAGTAGAAAATCATCTAGCATTTCGAATTTGAAAAATACGTTATTAATGAAGTGTTTAATGTGTACCATCATATGTTGTTACAGGTGTTTCCCAATAGGAATATATCTCATTAGATTCATGACTCTAGGTGCCATGATAAATAAAAAGTACTCCAGTCTCTCAGTACTAATTACTGAACAGATTAATATGTATTTGCATATGGAACAAAAACCTCAAAAGAAAGACGAACTCATGTTGGCAAACAACGTTCTTAAGCTTGTGTCAGTTCTATTAAAGGTATGTTTGCTATTTAAGCACATTCATTTTGGCCCTTCTGGAACATCATTAAACATTTGTGATTATACGTATTGACTTATTGTTTTCACAATATTTACCACATTTCAACCTCGACTTCTTAGTAGCAATTATTTTTTTATAGTTTATCCAAGCTAATATGGTAAAGATAATTCTGTACTTGTACAAGTTTATATTGCAAGGCATATGTCAACATCTGAGCTAAGAAATAATGTCTCTTTAAAACACGAGGTCAGCCTATATGCCATGTATAAATTGTAAATCTCAAACAACTAGCCTAATATTTACTCTAACTTGCTGAACTTGCTGTCATGAATACCATTTTTTTTTTTTTTTTTTTGTGACACCGGGACAGGCAGAAAGTGCCCTCATCAACAAAGGCCCGGGCACGAGAAAATACTAAGACGAAGGAAAAGAAAAAAGTTAAGGGCAAGGCAGAGATGAGGTAATGTTACACAAAGGAAAACGACAGACAGAAAAAAACAGTCAAAGTAAATAGGACCCAGAGATATGGAGGACTAGGCTCTGAGATGACGATAGATCTGCTTTTTGAAGGATGAAAGGTTATAAGAATTAGGAAAGACAGAAGGAGGAAGAGAGTTCCAGAGTCTGGAGGTAGATGGGAAGAAGCAGTCGCTACACCGACCAGTCCGCGAGCTACAAATCTCCACACAGTACCTGTGAGATGAGGCCGCTTGGCGAGTGTTACGCGGCCTCGACAGTGGAGGAGGGATGCAACTCGCCAACTCATCAGAGCAGCGATGGAAGTAGTAGCGATAGAAAAGCGAAAGGGAAGATACCTTACGGTGAAGAGAGAGAGAATCCAGGTTAGAAGTAAGAGAAGGATCATTAATGAGTCTGACTGCCTTAGATTCAACCCTATCAAGAAGATAAGTAAAGGAAGAAGCACCCCAGATGTGTGAGCAGTATTCTAAGCAGGGGCAGATAAGACCTTTGTAAATTTTAAGTAACTGCAATGAGGAAAAGTAATGACGAAAACGAAACAAAACCCCCAATTTTTTGGATGAAGATTTAGAAATTTGGATTATGTGATTCCTCCAAGACAAGTTAGAAGCTATATGGATTCCTAATATATTGATAGAGTTGAGAGGGTAAATTTCATTAGTTTCGAAGACAATAGGGTTATCAGGAGGAGAAGAAGATAAAGAGATAGCCAGAAACTGTGTCTTGGAGGCATTGAATTTAACTAAATTTTGAGTGCCCCATTCAGATACTCTCTGCAAATCGGAGTTAAGAGTAGAAGAAAGAGTGATACGAGATTGATTACGAGTAACAGATGAACGTTGTGAAGAAAAGGCAGAGGAAAAGTGAAGGGTAGAATCATGGGCAAAGGCATGATGAAGAGAGGAAGATGGGGATTGTAGAAGATTATTGATGAAGAGAAGGAAGAGAGTAGGTGAAAGAACAGAGCCCTGTGGAACACCACTGGAAACAGAGAAAGGGCTAGATGTCGCTCCATCAACAACTACAGATATAGAACGGTCAGTAAGAAAACTGGAAATCAGAGAACAGAAAGAAGGGGTAAAGCCATAGGCAGGGAGTTTGGCCAACAGAGCCTTGTGCCAGATTCTGTCAAAAGCCTTGGAGATATGAAGGGTGACGACAAAGTATTCCCCATAGTTCCTCAGAGAAGATGACCATACATGAGTAAGATTGGACAGGAGATCACCAGTGGATCTTGCCTTGCGGAAGCCGTACTGGTGATGGGAGATAAGTGAATTAGATTCAAGAAGTGAGCATTGAGCAAAGTTTCGAAAACTAGGCAATAGAGGAGGTTAGAGCAATAGGTCGGTAGTTAGAAGGAATAGAGCGGTCACCCTTCTTAGGAACAGGTTGAACTAGAGCATGCCTCCAAGATGAAGGATAGATACTGGTTGACAGAATGAGGCAAAAAATACGGCAAAGCACAGGAGCTAGTTCGTCTGCAAACTCCTTAAGGAACCTTGCAGGGATACCATCGGGACCAGATGCCTTGTTTGTCTTTAGCGAGCGAAGAACCTTATGAACCTTGCGTTAAGAAAGGATAAGGGAGGGCATAGGGTTAGAGAGGGGAAAAGACTGAGGAACAGGTGTGCTGGATTCGTTGATAGAAGTTGTCAGAAAAATGAGAGCCAAAGAGAGTGGCTTTGTCAGTGGGAGAGCAAGCTATAGAACCATCAGAACGAATGAGAGGGGGAAAGCTTGAGTTACAGAAGTTTTTGGAGAGGTTTTTGGCTAAGGACCAGAAGCATTTGTTAGTGGGAGAGGAGTTAAGGTCATCAACTTTCCTTCTTATAAAGGAAGCCTTAGACCTTCGAATCTGAGCTGTACAACGATTCCTAGCTATAATAAAAGCAGAGCGAGTTAAATTGGAAGGAGAGGCTTGGTAAGATCGGTGAGACTGATTCCTAGCCTGGATAGCCATGGAGCAGGCTCGGTCAAACCAAGGTTTAGGGGGAGAGAAAGTTTTTGTAGAAGAGGGGATGTACGCCTCCATTCCTGCGGCCATGATCTCGGCAACTTTTACAGCTACCCGATCAGGGTTGCGGGACCGAAAGCAGTAGTCATCCCATGGGAAGTCAAAGAGAAAGTTACTTGCTATCTAACCTCATCCTTGGCAAACTAATTCAACTTACCACTATAGAAATTAAAATAAAATTTTACAGTAATTCATAGTTATTATTATCGGCATATACTGTATATACAAAAGCTGATTTACATAAAGTTGTTGACAGTGCCACCAAAACCAAATGACAGCCAAAAATTTGCCATATTTTAACGATAATGATCGACAGTTAATAATTTGCCTCTGTATTTTCCATAACTTATTTCATTCATAACCTGGCCAATTTTTTTAATACTTTTTGTATTTTGCAGGAGTTAGAGAGCCCATTTAAGATTTCAGGACTGTCTGCAAATCCTCTACTTTACAACGTTACAAGATTGGTTGTGCTTTCTGCGTGTTCTGGTGTTCTTTCAGATCTCTTGGGTTTCAAGCTCAAACTTCAAAAGATAAAATTCGAAGAGTAGTACTTCTCATACCATTACTTATTATTGTTCCAATGCTGAAATTTCTATAAATGTAATATTTTGTCTGCTCTCTAGTTTGGTAACAAGAATGCACTTATTACTAAACCTTCCAACCGAACTCATCTCATTTTAGTTTGTAAAGTTAATGTTTTAGTATTAAGTCACAAACCTCGAAAATATTTCATTCAAGGTCGTAACATTTCCTCACTCGTTCATTTTTGCTTTAGCAAGCATTTACGTCATGTAAGTATTGCTTTTTAACTAATGATGCTAGTCTAACAATAATACTTATTAGTTGTAGTTAGCTTGGCCAAAAACTCAGTTAACATGAGCTTGCCTTAATATGTATACACTTGAAAAAATGATACTGTGCTGCACTTAATTGCCTGAAGAGTAATAGCATACAGAAAATGCAATAATAAATTAGTGTATGCATACTTAATGCTCACATAGGTGGTCAGGAATCTTTTCTGCTGAACATTATCTCGTAGAAAATTGCTTTGATACTTCAGGGGACAGCACTTATGTTTTCTACATGCAAGGTCTCACAGAGCAAGTAGATTATGTAAATTCATACCTGTTAGAGTTGAGGCATTACTTTGACCACTTTTTCAGCCTGTCTTTCACTGTTTCTTATCTTTTCCTGCCTTGTCCTAAAGGTGCTTCCTTTATTTTTATTTGTAAATGTTTCCTTGGTGCCCGGGCCCAGTGAAGCACACACTCCTGTGTACAGGTATATTTAAAACTTCAGTCTTTCTTATTCAACTATATTTAACTCTGTATGATGTTTATAAATAGCGGTTTCATGGTATTTATTGCCCAGTTATTTTTTCCTTTGATGGTGTGTATATGAGAATATTGATATTTATCTCATTGTATCGTCTCCTAGAGATATCTGTTCATAGATGGTGTTTACAAATTTCCAGATATTTGTTCATAGAATGTGTTCACAACTCCCAGATATTAGTTCATAGATGGTGTTCACAAATTCTCAGATATTTCTGGTCATGGCTGGTGTTCATTAATTCACAGCAATTTGTTCATCGATGGTGTCCCTGGAAAAATTGCATAATAACAACTAAATACTCTACCTTTTTTATATAAATGATAATAGCATCAGGTAAATTTTATGTATAGTGTAATAACCTAGGCATAATCTAAAGCATATAGGATGTTGTAAATGATGGTCTTGAACACTGGTCAGTACAGTATTTACTTACACGGAGAATAATGGAATCAATTGCCAGTGCAAGACGAGGGACAAATCTATCATAATTTATTAATTTCAGAGAATGGCAGCTACAAATCTCATACAGTTTCCTTTGCAATCAGTGATATGTATATTGTAAAAGATGGCAAGACTTGATAAAGTGCTAAAGCAATTTTTAAAATAGCCACTAATACAATATGAAAATTACATAGAGACCTAGAAAAATGCTTACTTTATGTTACCTGAAGTAAATTGAAAAATATAATTCTTGTGCTAATAGATATTCTCAAACTTGACACAGACTAAGGCACAGGAATAATCTTTATCATTTCCTGCTTACAAAATGTAAAATAAAGAGCGTTATAAATAATGAAGTGTAAAAGAGTATTTTTTAATATTTAAGATGTCGTTACCTAGAGAAAGTTGCAAGAATGGTATCAACATGAGAAATAGAGAATAATGAATCATATTCTGCTGAAGCCTGTAGGGTGGTCACAACTGGAAAGTGAAAATTGTTGGTCTATTCAATTCTCTCCTCTCCTCTTGTTAGTTGTTTTTCTAAAAGAAAACAGAATTCAGGGAGATATGAACCGACAGGTTTCTTCACCTATCCCTATCAGTGGCTTTTTCAACATATGTAGTGAAGGGAAGTGAGGAATTCCTTTTACTTACCATTTGGGATATCCTTCGTAGTTGCCTCCTATGTCCCCAGGGTATACGAGAGTGGATTTTGCCTCCCTTACAGCCAGAAGTTTTTTTATTCCTCCTATAACTACTTCCCATTAGTGATATTGTGATTGCTGTATTGGAGTAGATTTTTGTTTGGTTTTATCATCAAAGGCTAAACTAGCAATGGCTTTAGGTACTCAAAAAGCAGTTTGTGTACAGCAATGTTGAAATATCCTGTAGTATTCACCTACTATACAGTATGTTTCTTTGATGCTGAACAGTATATTTATACAAAACCTTAATAGTCACAGAGTGTACCTGCTCATGCAGGCAATTAAGTAAAACTCCACAACATAGCATGGCACCGTGAATTAGTATCATAGCTATTACTCAAATTAGGAGTGGTCAAATTGAGAACTAGGATAACTAATGAATATTCCACCAGTGAAACACATTAGTGATGCATCAAAACTATACATAAACCTTGTACATTAAATCTACAGATTTTCTACTGCCTAATGCAATACATGAGTCGTAAGGTTTGGAAATTAGACAGATAATGGCGTCGGTGGCAAAAGACATCTCTATGAATTATTGCTGCTTATTATTTGAGGTAGTAAATAAAAAAAAAATAGTTATTTACAAGAACTGCCAGTATTACATCAAAAATTCCAGATATTTCTTAATCTTAGATATTTAGGAATATCTCAGTCATGATTTTATTCATTCTTTCATAATATGAGAATAATCATACTGATAACTATAAATTATTATATTTATACTTGAAGTTGTCCGTGATTGTAATTATGAAAAACAAATGGTATGAAATATCTGGTTATATTGTAATTTGTTTTGAATCTGTTACTGTATTGTCTTTTACAGTACCAGCCTGATTATGTTCCAAATAAAGTACTGGAAGGCAGATCTCATAACTGATTAATCAGCATTGCATTTATCTCATTATCAATACTGACTTTTAAACAGCATACATATGGATATATTAGAAATGCCAAGCAGATTTTAGATGTCTTTAGCTGTGATTGTAATTTTCATGTTTACTTTTGTAGCAGATTCTATATGTCTTTAGCTGTAATCGAAAATTTAATGTTTATTTGACTTTACAGTATCAAAGTATCTACATAGGTAAGTGGTAATGTACTTAAATAAGTTATGTAATGCCAGTATATTGCTTGGAGCGCAGATAGAGCCGTTCAGTATTAAGATGTTCTGAATACAGTTTCTTGATCTGATTAATTTAAAGGTATGTAACATGCTGTGAAAAATATATGTTCCCAACATAGTGTCCTGATATGCTGATATTACAATATATATTGTGTAACTTTTGTTTCATTTTATTCATATAAATAGTTCAGTGAGGTATCCATGATGCTCACTTGACACATACAGTGACTCTAAGAAGAACCCTTTGGTAGATCATTACTGTGCCTGGCCTCTACCCAGAAGGACCCCACTTTAACTCTGTAAAGTAGTTTATACAGCTTCTCTTCACCTGAACCATTTCGGAATGATGAGATGATAATGGCGTCCCTCATATGGTAACCCAACAACTCGGCAAGCTCAATAAATACACAATTAGATGTGTACCACACCTTCAGTGGATATAGCACCACATTTCCATTTAAAGTCCCCAAGTTAAACTTCCTAAGGTGGTTTGTGTAGCTTTTCATCACCAAAGCCATTTGGGGATAAGAATGAGGTTACTGGAATCCCTTATGTAGTAACCCCTTGCAACTATTAAATGTGTGGGGTCTATGGTGAAAGTACATCTTCAATATGCCCCTATCAAGAAGCCTTTATCAGCTACCATATCATTTTAGTTATCAATATCATCAAAACATAGTATAAAAGGTATTACTTATTGGTATCCACTGCTTCTAAATTATAAATACTTCATAGTTTAAAAATGTATCACTATTAATATAGATGTATAACTGAATTCAAAAGTTGAACAGCTTTGAAAAAAATGGTAAATTAAAGAAGCAGTTAACCTTAATGCACATGTGAAACGAACTGTTTGTATATAAAGAATATAATGAAGCAACACGCAATTTTGGCCGAAGAGAGGAAGAAGATTTTTTTAGGGCTAGCAAGCAATTCAAAATCACAGACAGCCAAAAATAAGAAAGCAACATTATTGTGGGGGAAAATAAATTCTAAGGATGAGTTTCGAGTCAATGTACAGTATAACCCAAAATAAATAAGGTAAATAATACTTAAAAATTAAATATTTTATCTTACCAAAAATGACTGCTGCATACATAATAGGTAGATAATGGTAATATATTATTTTTAACGACGTTAAAGGTAGTGGGTAGTGAATCATTAGTTGGGAAGTAAAATATGTCCAAGGAAATATAACTGAGTAGATTAAACTAGGAAAATATATATTCAAAATATGAATTATATAGGAGAAACAGAATAAATATAAAATTCAGTTTGAATGCCTTACTGCACTGCTAAACTTTCTGCAGTTTTCATATTTTTCAATTCTATGATTACAATGGTCTCCTCTCAATTATTGTTACAATATGAACTCCAATTGCAATATTCCAGTTACTCACAGTTTGAACTCTCCTTTTCACTCTAGAAAACAAGTATAATAAGTTAAAATTAGTAATGTATCAGTGCATAAACTAATGTTTAAAGAAATGAGTAAAATTTCATAAATATATTATGCTATTCTCTCGAAAGTAGAGCTAATAATTTGCCAGTTTAAAACTATACAAAATTTCATGTATAAATTTAACAACTGGAATACAATTTTTGGAAAAAATCAGCAACAAAATACTGAAAAGTTGCATTTTGGAATTATTACAACAAAATTTAGAGTAGTTGCTTTTAAAGAGCATTACTATACTGTATGGTGTATACTCTTAAATGCAATACAGTATAAGGTTTTAGGTCATAATTAATTTTCTGATACAGTATTTTCAGCTCTTTCTTAGATCCTGGTTCGATACAGTATTTTCAGCTCTTTCTTAGATCCTGGTGGCGTTTTTCAAGTTACTGGTCTAAATAAGAACACTACATGGATTTAAAAACCATACAGATGATCAAATTTCAGACAGATACTATTTGGCCTCTGACCTAATGACTGAATACATATCCAATGCAAACACTCATAAGTAACAGGCTCTAAGCTGCTGAAATACAATAGAAAAGTGACACTGCTTAGCAATACTTGATCGGTTTTACATCATGCACTCCCTTTTCTACTAGGGGCTAGGACGGTACCTTCTTGGGAAGGACTTTGGCTTTGGCAAGTGTGACCATTACCCCCAAGTGACTGCCCTTTCTAACCTCAGACTGTGACGGGCCGAAAACACTCGACCTGACGAATTAAAGTGGCGAACATTGCCACCCACCCACGGTGGCCAAACACTACTTAGGAGTATAATTACCAATATACAGTAATACAGGATTTACCATATTTTCTGAGCTTCAAATGGATGTGAAACTTCATGTACTAATATTCCTTCCTCACTATTATCTCCATCCATGCTTAGTTTAAAGACCACAGGAGTCCCTGCAGATGTAATATCCTCAATTTCCAGTTGATCTGAGCACTCAACTGAGGGCACCTTACATGCTGTGTCAGGTTTAGATAAATTTAATTCGTCATTAGTGTCATAATTTTCAACATTAAAGACATTTATATGGCTAATATGGCAAGTCTCAAATTCATCTCTGAGATCAATTTCAGAGCATTCTATGGATTCATACAGGCAAGTTATCTTATGATCATTATATGTGTTTTCTTGAGTAAACTCTTCATTACAAGCAATACACTTAAAATTATTTTCATTAGGCTTTGCTAAGGTAGTACATTGCATATTCTGATGAGATCTGAATTTCTCATGATATGTAAAAGCTCTCCCACAGAGATTACATAAAAACACATTCTCATGACTGTGGAGCTTCATGTGTTTTTCAATAGACGCCCACAGCACGAACTGTTTACCACATTCGCTGCACTCATAGGGCTGCTCTCTCTTATGAATATTCATGTGATTATGGAGTGAGATTTTGAAGCAAAAACATTTTCCACAAAGAAGGCATTTATGGGGTTTTTCACCTGTGTGAATTCTTTGGTGAATCTTCAATAATGCTTTCTGATAAAATGCTTTCTCACAAATATGGCAACTAAATTTGTTGACAGAAGACAGTATATTTGGATCCAGCCTGGCCAGCTCTTCTTGGGTGTGAATGCTATAATGTGGCTTGATATTTTTCTTATGAGCAAATTTTTTACCACAAATCTGACACAAATAGTTTTTTTCCTGAGAGTGAGTTTTCACGTGATCTCGAAGTTGCGAAACCCTCACAAAAGCATTAGGACACAGACTGCATTTAAATGGTTTCTCACCTTTATGAATTTTTAAATGTATTTTCAGCCCATTCCTCGAACAAAGTACTTTACTACATAACTCACAATTGTATTTATTCTGACCACTGTGAATTTTCATGTGGTTCCACAAATTGTACCTTGCAGAAAATTTTTTCCCACAAACAGAGCAGTCATGGTTTCGTTTTCCAAAATGAATACTGATATGTGTCCTCAGATAATTTTTGTGAAAAAATTGGCCACAGATATCACATTGTGCTTTGCAATTACCATTTTCAGTATGCGCTTGCCGCATGTGGTATCGAAGACACTTCTCATTACGCTGCTTTTTCAAGCAAACTGGACATTCACTCTCTGCTGTGTGAACTTCTTTGTGCTCTCTTAAGTATTTTCTTCTAGAAAACTGTTTTCCACAAATATCACACATTAATTTCCTGGAACGAGAGTGAGTTTTTGCATGAAGTGCTAAGGAGTGAGGTCGTGTAAAATTCTTCCCGCAATCGCTGCATCTATTTCCTTTTTCGTTTACGTGGGTTTCCATGTGTGAGCTGATATAACTTTTGGTATACATCTTTCCACATACAATACAAGGAGCTTTTTTACCTATTGAATGTTCTCTGCTTATATGATATCTCAGTGATTGCAAATTTTTCATTTTCCTATTACATATTGAACATGCTTGACATTTGGTATGAATTAATTTATGACGAGATAGGTTATTGGCGCATGAAAATGTTTTGTTACATATGTCGCATCTAATCAGCTGGTGTAACACTGAAAAATGATACTTTTTATCAGCACAAGAAGTGAAGGATGCCTTGCATATGTCACACTGATATGAGACGAGATTAATATGAGTCCTTAGATCGTCTTCAGAAGGAAAAATATACTTACAAGTTATGCATCTTAAAGCTTTAGGTTGATGAGACTCAGAGAAACTCCTTTTACTATTCTTTAATTTCACACCTGAACGTTCAGCAAATTTATCAGGCAGGGAAGCCTGACTTATTTTAGAGGTTTTGGGTTTATTTTTATGCAACTTTTCTTTACTTTCTTTCTGCTCTACCCTACTTTTGGTATTCTGACATTCCATTTCATGACTTAGTAAATGTGCCTTAAATTTAACTTTATCTTTCATAACAATACCACAAAAGGAACAGTCATAAGGTATAAGTGGTTTATGTTTCAGTAAATGTGTTTGTAGTGACAACTTTAAGAAAAATTTCCTTCCACATTCCTTACATTCGTGTCTTCCCATATTCCTGGTATGCGCAATTTCATGGATCTTTAGACTGCTCTTCAAAGAAAACTCTCTTTCACAGAAAGAGCACTTATGAAAAGTGTTACTTTCATACATTTCTAATCCTGCACAGTGTGGTATATATCCTTCAGCAAGGGGGCTAAGGAAAAAGCCTTGCACTGTACATTTTTGTTAGTTTTAACTTTGCTCTTCATTGTTTTCCAGATATAGTTTGTTGATTAGCTTGTACCTATGGCTTATAAAGTTGAACACAGTGAAGCTATTTGTGATGCTGACTGTATTGTGGTAATTGCCTTCCATGAGACCAAGGAAGCAGGAGCTACCATTATTATACGGAAGTGGATCATCAACAATTTGGGCTGAAGTATACTGTACACAGGATTTGGATTACTGACAATTATAAGAAGGTACTGTATATGAAAATCTCCACACGACTTCTGGCTCCAATACACAGGAAAACTCTCCCAGGCAAGTAAAATCATTATTGTAGAATTATGCAGGAAGCGACAAAGACAAAATACAACGTTGCAAAGATATCAATGAGCACTGAAGGAAGACTGACTCTGAAGTTGGTTTGTTGGTAACACTTGCAAGGAGGGATGAAACTTTTTCACGAGATTCAAAAACCCTTGCAGTCCACTGTAAGTGCTGATAATCACCTTTGGTAATGTGAATTTTTTCTTAAAGGGAGAAGGATGATTTCCTTCACCTCTACCCAAGTGAAGAATTCTTCATATGGACAGTTCAGCATCCCAGTTTTCAGAATGACAGGACTTGGGTAATGTGTGTGTAAGTGATTGAAGATACTATACAATACCAAAAAGTGTGTTGGGCTCCAAGTTCCATGGAAACTTTTCTATGCTTCACTGTAATGTGCCTCTTGTGGTAATCAAGGAAGAGGGACAAAGTTTGATGAGAACTTAATCTCGCAATGTCTGGAAACGTGCTGGATCCTGATGAGGTGTATTTTCTCCAGGAAAATGCTTCATAATTTCGTGCAAATGAGCTACAATATCTAATGAAAGACTCCAGGATTGATCTTTTTAATGGAAATGAATGGCCTGAATATTTACCAGACCTCAACCCCACCGAACACACTGTAGCAATCCTGTAAGACAAACAGGAGCTATAATGATCCATGAATGTGGCATTTATTGGCATACAAAATATAAGCCTGAGAGATATAGGCAAAATGTGTAAGAGAATCTTGAGGATGATATTGATATTTTTAGAGTCACTATACTGGTATTAACCTCCAGATTTCAGATTGTGCAAGGCCTCCCACACTATATATTGAGGGCACGATAGATTCTCTTTTGTTTCAACAATACTATACCGTAATAAATTTCTTCTATATTAATACTCGTTGTTTGAATATCTCTCAGGAAATTGATTATGTACCTCCCTGTATGATCCAAAACCAATAATGCAAAAAATTAGCTATTCTAATATACTTAAGATGACTTATATAGAGGCTGATAAGAAGATGTCTCATGCATAAAACATGCTTTGGCAAAGAAATTTGTAAGAAAAATATATGCAAGATATATCCAAATTTAATATATGGCAAAACGTGAAGATTACATACCTCTGTTCATGCTAGAATCCAACTTTACATAATAACATGACAGTAAATTATGTGCTTCTTACAGTATTCTGACCTTAAAAATCTTTTATCAATGTCAAAAATTTTATCTGAAATGTAAAGAAAAATTGAGAATTTACTTCAAAACTACTATTTAAAAGCTAAGTTTATCAAAGTTTATCAAACTGTAGATGAACAAGTTTATATTAAATACCATGAAACATCTATAATTATATATCTCTTAATCTGTGTATTAAAAATAAGAATTCTCATCACCACCATAGCGTACTTATCCAACTGAGCGGTCACTATAATAATTCTACGGAAAAATGAACGTCAAATGTGCCATGTCCAAGTTTAAGCACCAAACTATGCATCTTGTAAACAGAATCCTAAGAAGTAGGAGAATAAAGTACATTCTTATATATTTTGTAGATCTGAGTTTGGTGTAGAATAATGCCATGAAGAATAAACAACACAGACCATATGCAAATAATGGACCCAAGTAGCTCAAAACAGCATCTTAAAAAAGAAGTAATTATATTGTGCTTTTTTAATATATTCTCCTATTCAAAATCTGATCCAAAAAACTCTATAATGAAAAGATAGATGTAGACCACGGAGTGAAAACCTAAGCTTCCTAAAATAAATATTTCATAAACAATACTAGTTACATCAAACACTAATGAGAAAATTTATCACTTTTAACATGAAACACCACAGCATGTCTAATGAAATACTTCATGGTGATATCATGGTAAAATGACGCAACCAGAAAGACGTTCCTGAGAGGCAAGAGTAAGCAACCTGTTCATAACAAGACAAGAATTGTAGTTGAATACTATAAATGATCTTATAAATGCGAGAAAAAAAACTGTTCACTTGTAAAGGTAGTCTTCAACTAGAGGTACCATACTTTGCCACTGCTATGCTAAGCGAATCAAGGAAATCCTTCACCTTGAGGCCCTTAAAAGCTCTAGCTGCTCTTCTTGGCGAAGGAGCATCAGAAGGGCTGCTGGCAGATTTTCTTTGCTGTATTCTCGACTCCAGCTTCATTGTAACTGCGGCTGAGTAAAAATAAAACAGCAAGAAGGTTTCCAGAACGGTAAAGTATTTAGGTTAGCAATATCAGAGAAGAGTTGCCAACATTGCTCATGCTGAAGATAAAAGGAAAGTAAGTAGAGGCACAACCAATTCAATAGAAAGGGTTATGGACCATGACATTTGATTTAGAATATACCTGTCTTTCTAGTGAAAATGGTCCTTGATTGAAGGAACAGTATCAGCAGCAAAAACCCACAGAAGGTGCATACAAAAGAAAAGTTCTTTATTTTGGTAAAGGTTTGATGATGCAACGCAGCTTTGGGCTCCAATATATCATCGAGTTATTCTCACTTGTGAAAGCATCAAGAACTCAATTAGGCTACTAGGTGGTATGCATCAAAAGCTTAATTACAAAGTTCTAAGATTTTGGAATTCTCCTCATACTGACCAATAAAACCAACCAGTGTTAAATACAGCAATTCCCTATGGTCTGTCAGGCATGTAAGTCATGAAGGTTTGCCAGGCAAAACTGTTCCTAGTAACACTAAGCACCCATCTGCAAAATATTCTATGGGATAAAAATAAATTTGTTTGCCACAATCCTCTATGAAGTATTATCTGAGCAAAGATGACTCTGGCCTCAATATGTAAACTCCAAGCCTCTTTTATCGACAGGTAGTTACATATGCCCTGGATATTCACCTGGTAAAGTTAGTTATTTTTAGTTGTTTGGTGTATCCCCCTTCCTAGCCATAAGAAGCTGACACTATTGTCTACGGTGGTAAAAATATTTACGTTGATTTGTGTGGTAATTTTATTATAACAGGAAAATATTTAATGATATTCACTACAGTTGGTTTGGTTTCAAAATGTTTGTTAGGTTAGTTAATTCCCTGTTGAGTACCGAGTTAATAATAGGTTATTTTTTTTTAATTAGGCACTTTTTCAGTGATTTGTATTTTTATTTCGCTGGTTATGATTGTGAAATGAAATTTTTTTTAAATCACTTCCTCTACAAATACACATGTAAACAAACAAACAAAAATATATATAATTATTAAAAGGTCGACTGTAGAGGGTTAATAAAAAAAAATGTTTAAATGTCTATAGATGATAAAAATGCACAATATAATTATTTTCCACTAGAATATAGATTCCACAGACAGTCACCACGACAAAATGTGTCCATTAAGGGCCTGTTAAGGTAGTGTGATCACTAATTAATTAGTTAACAACTTGCTCTACACTTACGTTCATATTTTCATTTCGTCTCTAAGCTTTGTAAGTTTTGCGACATATAACACTATGATATTATCAAACGGTATGGCCTTTTCTACAATGTAAGGAATTATATCTATTATGTAATGATTAAAAGTATATGAGGTATGAAATTTTCAGAGATGACGAGATGAATATGGAAGAATAGTAGCGTCAGAGATGTAAATTATTTCAACACGTCTGAACACCTATGGTGCCATGTTTGCACTCTTCCAATGCCCTGTTTCTGTACATAAATAAATAGTTGGGGTTGATAACGATATCAAAGGGAAAATGAAATATGTAAACAAACAACAGTATTACCAATTCCATATGTACCTATCGTGCACTCATGTTCGCTATCTTATCTTTAATTGTTTGATGAGACGCTCCTATTACTGATAAAAGAACACCAGAGATGAAGATGTTTCTGTGTATCCATTGAAATAGGGTGATTAAGCACTAGAACGTCAAATTCAACTAGCTCATTCCCATAATCCTTTTTATTAGTTTATACGGTAAGATATTATTTTACTATAGTTTTCTGTTGCAGTGTACTGGATTACGATGACAAATTTGTAGTATTTTTATCTATTTTTTTATGTTTACTGATGTTGACATATTTCTTTGACAGAAATTGCTGCATTTTGTCCTGTGGGATTTAAAAATAAATAATAAGTGGATAAATATTGTCATAATATTTTTTTGCAGTACATGAAAATTTATTATTATTATTATTATTATTATTATTATTATTATTATTATTATTATTATTATTATTATTATTATTATTATTATTATTATTATTATTAAATCGTACGTATATTACGGATAAGGTATTATAATTATTTAATCGTGTATAAATAATGATTAGGTTAAAGTAAATCTCATTCACTGTGCCTGAAATAAGTCAAAATCATCTTGTAATTAGTTTTTCTTTTTGCAAAAAACAAATTGATTTTGCAGTTTTCTTTTGTATTTTGTATTAGTAGGTTTTAAACTCCCAATAGTAACAGGATATCACGTGTAGTAAGTGAATTTATGGCGAGTATTTTGGAAAAAGAACAAACTCTAGACTAGAGCATATAAAGAATTGCTATTATTATTTCCTCAGATACCATCTCAAGGTCGCGCGTGTGGGTGAGTGGTTCATGACTAGGGTAATTAGCTGCCAGACGAAAAAGTAGCCAAGGATTATGAAATATATATTAATATTATATTATTTTTCTTTCATAGATACCATGATATATAATAATGAAAGCATTCTGAGTCATATATGCAATAAGATCTTTAATTCCTTGTATTTTGAAAGAAAGTTATGTTGCAACAATTTTGTTGACTGCCTCTCCTGACCCGTACCATGCAGTAAGCTCTTTACTTAGTATATTTTAAATAAAAGTTATATTGGGCCACTGTTGTTGACCGCTCATCAGAGATCATCACCAACCTATCCACCTTAGTGCTCCGTCAATAACAACATAATATCGTCCTCAACAGTTCTTGAGGTAAAGAACAATCTCGATACGGAATATCCGTTATCGCAGTTAAGCTCCCAGTGTGCAGTACAGTAGATATGTAGGAGGTGCTTTTAAATATAGATATGCTAGACGAAAAACAAGGAGATCCATGTACGATACGATACAATGGGATTAGGATCCATGCCCTGGAATATGTTTGGAAGTAATGAGTGATTTATGCATACAGTATGTAGACCTCCGATGCTGATACATTAAAATATATTACACACACACACAAGGGCCAGGGGTGGGGATGAGCCATCACTACTTGATCTAGTAGTGTTCACAGATAATGTGTTGGATATTGAAAAAATTGAGTATGAACCACCAATTGGAAAGAGTGACCACTGTGTGTTGTTGATGGAGTATATCATTGAAGATATTCTTCCTGAGAGTAGAGGCACTGAGGACATGAGGAGGAACTATCCGAAAGGAGATTACATCAAAATGAATGAGCTTTTTGCAGTTATTGACTGGAGAACCTTATTTTACAACAAATCTGTACAAGAAATGTATGACATCTTTTGTGAGAAATATGGGAAGATAGTAGATTGCTGCATACCTGTCACCAAAGTAGGTGTAATTCATGCCAGAGAGAAATGGTTCGATGATGGGTGTAAAAGAGCTAAGGAGTGGAAAGACAAATGCTGGAAAAGGTATAGGAGGAGAAAAAACATAAATGCCTGGCAAACCTACAAAAGAGCAAGAAATGACTACCTAAGTAAAAGGAGAGAGGCAGAGAGAGATTATGAGAGGGACATCACCAGGAAGGCTAAGGAAAATCCCAAGCTTTTCCACAGCTTTATCAGAGGAAAACTGAAGGTAAAAAAACAGGTTTTAAGGCTAAAGAGAGCGGATGGAAGCATCACTGAGACGGATGAAGAGATCTGCAAAGAATTGAACAAGGAGTTTCAGTCAGTATTTACAGTAGAAAATACCCCACCCCCTCAGATTGCAGTGATAGAAGCTCAAGGGCCGGTATTAGAGAACATCAACCTTACAGCCACAGAGGTATGCAAAGCGCTGATGGATTTAGATGTTCATAAAGCTACAGGTCCCGATGACATATCCCCTCATGTGCTTAAAAAATGCGCAAACACAATATCAGTGGCATTAAGTATCATATTTAAGGAGTCACTGGAGTCGGGGGAGATTCCAAGATGCTGGAAACAAGCAAATGTGATACCTATCTTCAAAAAGGGAAGGAGGGATACGGCTCTGAACTATAGACCTGTTTCCTTGACCAGCATAGTTTGCAAAGTTATGGAGAAACTACTAAGGAAACGTATCTCTCTTCACTTGGAATCCTTCAACTTTTTGTCAGTGAGGCAACATGGCTTCAGAGAAAGTAGATCAACAGTAACAAACTTATTAGAATTTTATGATGAGGTAAGCCAAATCTTACAGGAAAGAGAGGGCTGGGCAGATTGCATATTCCTAGACTTCCAGAAAGCGTTTGACACTGTTCCACATGGGAGACTTATTAGGAAGCTGCAATCAATGGCTAGAATAGGTGGAAATGTTTTGGAATGGATAAAAACTTACTTAGAAGGAAGGGAACAGAGGGTTAGAGTAAGACACTCAGTGTCTGAATGGAGAAGAGTTAGTAGTGGAGTTCCACAGGGTTCACTTTTAGGGCCACTTTTGTTCCTTGTATATGTAAATGACCTACCAGAGTCTGTAAATTCATTCATGAATATGTTTGCAGATGATGCAAAGATTGTGAAGAAAGTAAAAAACGAGAACAATGGTAGAGAACTTCAGGAGGATCTAAATAATCTGCATGAGTGGTCAGAAAAGTGGCTAATGAAATTCAATACTTCAGAATGTAAGGTAATGAGAATGGGTACAAGTGCAAGAAGGCCCAAGCTTGACTACTCGGTGGCTGGAGTACAACTTCAAGAGACAGAAAATGAGAGAGATCTAGGAGTAAACATACTGGCAGATTTGTCTCCAGAAATACATATAAATGGCATAGTAAGGGCAGCATATGCATTCTTATCAAATGTAAGGGTAGCCTTCAGGCACATGGACAAGGAAATGTTCAGAAATATTTATGTAACCTATATGAGGCCAAAACTCGAATATGCAGCCCCCTTTTGGAATCGGCACTTGAAAAAGCACATAGCTAAGCTTGAAAAAGTTCAAAGACATGCCACGAAACTGGTGCCAGAAATACGCAATCTCAGTTATGATGAGAGGCTGAGGGAATTAGACTTACCATCACTGGAAGCTAGAAGAGTAAGGGGGGATATGGTGACAGTCTTTAAATTCCTTCATGGTTATGATAGAGTGGATAGGGATCGATATTTTGATATGGCTGGCTCTAGAACTAGAGGTCATAGTTTGAAGCTTCGTAAGAAAACTTCTTCGCAGGATGTAAGGAAATACTTTTTCAGTGTAAGAGTAGTTGATAATTGGAATTCGCTAAGCGAGGAGGTAGTTAATGCTATCTCAATCCATAGTTTTAAGGACAGGTATGATAAGTGTGACTAAGTATAAAATGGAACCGATCAGGAGACGGGAAGATACGAGCTTTGGGCTCTTTCCCGTAAATACAATTAGGTAATCACACACACATATATATATATATATATATATATATATATATATATGTATCATTTTTACCCCGACCGGGACTTGAACCTGGGACTTATAATTACTAAGCCAAGGCGCTACCAATTACATCACAGAGGGTCTAAAAGGCAGACAGACCTTACAGCTTATATCTGCTATACTAGGAATGAACGCATTCTGTCTGAATGCCACTATGTTTATATTACAGTTCCCCCAACGTCACTCATGGTTTTGTTTTCGCAATTAATTCAACTCCCAATCTTATTCGGAACCAACAATAACCAAATAAGCAAACTATCATATGTGAAAACATGAATCATTTTTACCCCGATCGGGACTTGAGCCTGGGACTTATATGGTAGTTTGCTTATTAGGTTATATATATATATATATATATATATATATATATATATATATATATATATATATATATATATATATATATATATATATATATATATGATATTTTGCTAAAAATAAAAAAAACTTTCAAAGTTTCCTTTTCAAAGATTAATTTAAGTAATTACTTTCAACATTTTTTTTATTATTATTATTATTATTATTATTATTATTATTATTATTATTATTATTATTATTATTATTATTATTATTATTATTATTATTTTTATTATAAGCTGCAGCGGGCCGTATTAGATCAGTGGTAGAGTGCACGAGTAGGGAAGTAACTAGTAAAGATTCGAATCCACTGCCGAGTGTCAGGAAGAGCATTTAAATTTAATCCCCAAGCTCTAGCAAATCTGTGTTCTCCCCATTCGAATGGGGGCTAATTGTTACATATAAAACTGTGCATTTGGTATTATCTGTGGGGCCCTTTTTCCCGTAAACATAATATGTGCTCATTGTATATTAATATAACAAATGAAACTTTCTATTTATAATTTATAGGTATATCTTGTGGAAAGATGAGTGTGCAGCTTCTTAACACAAGTGAAAGATGTGTGGACGAGGCTCTAGAGGGTTTGGTCTCGGCTAACCCTGGCTTGCTTCTTCTACCAAATCAGGTATCGTATATTCCCTCCGAATAATTTGCTCAGCAGTAAGCAAGTAACGAATAAGATAGTAAGGAGATATATATATATATATATATATATATATATATATATATATATATATATATATATATATATATGTATATGTATATATATATATATATATATATATATATATATATATATATATATATATATATATATATATATATGTATGTATGTATATATATATATATATATATATATATATATATATATATATATATATATATATATATATATGCTCTAAAAACACCTCTCGAAATATGTACTAAGGAAGCACCATTTAGAGGCCCTGGAGGAGAGATCTATTTACAAGTTAATGGTGTAGCTATGGGCTCACATCTTGGACCTTTATTTGCCAAATTCTATATGGGAAATTTATAAGAAAAAGTATTCGATAATATTAAAAAAAAAACATCATATACTGTAGATACATAGATGATATATTTGTATGTACTAAACTTTACCCATGAGCTTAATATAAATGGTGCACTCCCCTTCTTAGACATATACCTTACAGTGAAAAACAATACCGTCTCTACACAAGTTCAAAGTAAAGAAGGAGACTTAGGAATATGCCTACATCAAGAAAGAAAGAGAAAGAGTATCACAAAGATTTTATTAATAATGGATACTCTAATAAAGAAGTAAATGGGCAAATAAGAAAGCATCTCGATCACTATTCTAAAAAGGAAATGTACTCAACAACCTCTACAGAAACGGTAAAGAAACAAAATATAAAGCTGTATTATAAAGGCATCATGAATAGTGACTACAATAGAGAAGAAAAAGCAATGAAAGATATTATTAGACGAGGAGTAAAAAGTACAAGTCCGGACAAGAAAGTGGAGTTCCACATTTATTACAAAACAAAAAAGACGAGAGAGCTTATATTAAGAAACAAGCCCACAACTAACGAAAGTCTCTTCCAACAAAGTCATGTAGTCTACCAATATATATGCCCCCATGAAGACTGCAGTCTTCAATCGCCTTATACGAAGCTAGAAGAGTGAGGGGGGATATGGTGACAGTCTTTAAATTCCTTCATGGTTATGATAGAGTGGATAGGGATCGATATTTTGATATGGCTGGCTCTAGAACTAGAGGTCATAGTTTGAAGCTTCGTAAGAAAACTTCTTTGCAGGATGCAAGGAAATACTTTTTCAGTGTAAGAGTAGTTGATAATTGGAATTCGCTAAGCGAGGAGGTAGTTAATGCTATCTCAATCCATAGTTTTAAGGACAGGTATGATAAGTATCACTAAGTACAAAATGGAACCGATCAGGAGACGGGAAGATACGAGCTTTGGGCTCTTTCCCGTAAACACAATTAGGTAATCACTGGTATGACGACGACAACAACTAAATTGACAAAGAGACTAACATTTCACTTACAAGAAGGCACCCCAAAAATTCACATGCTGAAAGAACACCAGACCTCCATCGCACGTAAAATGTTGGAGGAAAATACGAAGATACTACATACAGAAAAACATTTTCGACGTCTGCAAATTCTAGAAGCTCTATACATACATAAGTTAGATCCTTCAATGAATGTGCAATCGCCAAATTGTATTACTCTGCCAACTCTGAAAGTAAAGAGCAGAGGCCAGAGATAAGGATGCTTGGGGTCCGTCCTCCAGCAACTCTGGAAACTTCGCAGAGATACTGAATCTTTTTGGTGAATATAAACTAAAGGTGGATATTAGATATCATATATAACCTTCATCCACTACTAAGTAGATAATCATTTGGCAATGTACGAAGCTGTACGAAACGTTATGAATTCTCTTAAATTTTCCGACTTATTATATAGTCTCAACAATAATGAAAAAGTTATTGTAAGAACTTTGGAAAAGTTATACTAGAAAATTGCAAATGCAAAAACAGTGGTCATATTCAACAAACTATGTACACAAGAAAATTTACTGTCAAAATATGCCAATATATATATATATATATATATATATATATATATATATATATATATATATATATATATATATATATATATATATATATATATATATATATATATATATATATATATATATATATATATATATATATATATATATATATATATATATATATATATATATATATATATATATATATATATATATATATATATATATATATGTGTGTGTGTGTGTGTGTGTGTGTGTGTGTGTGTGTGTGTGTGTGTGTGTGTGTGTGTGTGTGTGTGTGTGATTACCTAATTGTGTTTACGGGAAAGAGCCCAAAGCTCGTATCTTCCCGTCTCCTCATCGGTTCCATTTTAGACTTAGTGATACTTATCATACCTGTCCTTAAAACTATGGATTGAGATAGCATTAACTACCTCCTCGCTTAGCGAATTCCAATTATCGACTACTCTTACACTGAAAAAGTATTTCCTTACATCCTGCAAACAAGTTTTCTTACGAACCTTCAAACTATGACCTCTAGTTCTAGAGCCAGCCATATCGAAATATCGATCCCTATCCACTCTATCATAACCATGAAGGAATTTAAAGACTGTCACCATATCCCCCCTTACTCTTCTAGCTTCGAGTGATGGTAAGTCTAATTCCCTCAGCCTCTCATCATAACTGAGATTGCGTATTTCTGGCACCAGTTTCGTGGCATGTCTTTGAACTTTTTCAAGCTTAGCTATGTGCTTTTTCAAGTGCGGATTCCAAAAGGGGGCTGCATATTCGAGGTTTGGCCTCACATAGGTTACATAAATATTTCTGAACCTTTCCTTGTCCATGTGCCTGAAGGCTACCCTTACATTTGATAAGAATGCATATGCTGCCCTTACTATGCCATTTATATGTATTTCTGGAGACAAATCTGCCAGTATGTTTACTCCTAGGTCTCTCTCATTTTCTGTCTCTTGAAGTTGTACTCCAGCCACCGAGTAGTCAAGCTTGGGCCTTCTTGCACTTGTACCCATTCTCATTACCTTACATTTTGAAGCATTGAATTTCATTAGCCACTTTTCTGACCACTCATGCAGATTATTTAGATCCTCCTGAAGTTCTCTACCATTGTTCTCGTTTTTTACTTTCTTCACAATCTTTGCATCATCTGCAAACATGTTCATGAAAGAATTTACAGACTCTGGTAGGTCATTTACATATACAAGGAACAAAAGTGGCCCTAAAACTGAACCCTGTGGAACTCCACTACTAACTCTTCTCCATTCAGACACTGAGTGTCTTACTCTAACCCTCTGTTCCCTTCCTTCTAAGTAAGTTTTTATCCATTCCAAAACATTTCCACCTATTCTAGCCATTGAGTGCAGCTTCCTAATAAGTCTCCCATGTGGAACAGTGTCAAACGCTTTCTGGAAGTCTAGGAATATGCAATCTGCCCAGCCCTCTCTTTCCTGTAAGATTTGGCTTACCTCATCATAAAATTCTAATAAGTTTTTTACTGTTGATCTACCTTCTCTGAAGCCATGTTGCCTCACTGACAAAAAGTTGAAGGATTCCAAGTGAAGAGAGATATGTTTCCTTAGTAGTTTCTCCATAACTTTGCAAACTATGCTGGTCAAGGAAACTGGTCTATAGTTCAGAGCCGTATCCCTCCTTCCCTTTTTGAAGATAGGTATCACATTTGCTTGTTTCCAGCATCTTGGAATCTCCCCCGACTCCAGTAACTCCTTAAATATGATACTTAGTGCCACTGATATTGTGTTTGCGCATTTTTTAAGCACATGAGGGGATATGTCATCAGGACCTGTAGCTTTATGAACATCTAAATCCATCAGTGCTTTGCATACCTCTGTGGCTGTAAGGTTGATGTTCTCTAATACCGGCCCTTGAGCTTCTATCACTGCAATCTGAGGGGGTGGGGTATTTTCTACTGTAAATACTGACTGAAACTCCTTGTTCAATTCTTTGCAGATCTCTTCATCCGTCTCAGTGATGCTTCCATCCGCTCTCTTTAGCCTTAAAACCTGTTCTTTTACCTTCAGTTTTCCTCTTATAAAGCTGTGGAAAAGCTTGGGATTTTCTTTAGCCTTCCTGGTGATGTCCCTCTCATAATCTCTCTCTGCCTCTCTCCTTTTACTTAGGTAGTCATTTCTTGCTCTTTTGTAGGTTTGCCAGGCATTTATGTTTTTTCTCCTCCTATACCTTTTCCAGCATTTGTCTCTCCACTCCTTAGCTCTTTTACACCCATTATCGAACCATTTCTCTCTGGCATGAATTACACCTACTTTGGTGACAGGTATGCAGCAATCTACTATCTTCCCATATTTCTCACAAAAGATGTCATACATTTCTTGTACAGATTTGTTGTAAAATAAGGTTCTCCAGTCAATAACTGCAAAAAGCTCATTCATTTTGATGTAATCTCCTTTTGGTTAGTTCCTCCTCATGTCCTCAGTGCCTCTACTCTCAGGAAGAATATCTTCAATGATATACTCCATCAACAACACACAGTGGTCACTCTTTCCAATTGGTGGTTCATACTCAATATTTTCAATATCCAACACATTATCTGTGAACACTAGATCAAGTAGTGATGGCTCATCCCCACCCCTGGCCCTTGTTGGTTCCATTACATGTTGGTGTAGGAAATTCCCTTGTACGCAATCTAGGAATCTTGCCCCGAATGAGCCCTCACCACTGTGTGGGTCAAGATTTATCCAATCTATCTCTTTATGATTAAAGTCTCCCATAATCAAAATCCTACATTTTTTTTCCCGTGCCATGTTAACAACTGAGTTTATGACTTCAATAGTACCTATATGACTTTCCTCATAAATTTCAAGCCTATTTTGGTTCCTTGGTGGGTTGTATACAACAGTTATTATAATGCTCTCTGACCCAGTATTTATGCGAGCAACAAGAAATTCCCTGAACTCACTTTCTATAGCCAAGTTTATTTCTTCAACTTGAATCCTCTCACTTATGAGCAGTGCTATCCCTCCACCAGTCCTCTCAGATCTTTCAACCCTTAGTATTCTGAAGCCCTTAGGAAAAACTGTGACACTGTTTATGTCCTCACTCAACTTAGTCTCTGTAATTGCTACTATATCTGCCTTACTGTTGTGAATCCTATCTTTTAATTCTACTGCCTTACCAGCTAATCCATCAGCATTTGTGTATAACAATCTTAATGAGGCCCCATCCCCTGATCTTCTGTCATTATCTTCTTTATCTCCCCTTTGTCTGGAAGTACTCTGTAACGAAAATTTTTCTTCTCTTCTTCATTTCTTTCAGCATTTAACCTTCTTGCCTCTTGCAACAAGTTTTTGATCTTTCCCATCTCTTCCTGTGTTCTGTATCGTCTAATGAACACTTCTTTGCATTCTTGAAGGTCTTTTAGACTTCTTTTTCTCAATGTAAGGGTAGCCTTCAGGCACATGGACAAGGAAATGTTCAGAAATATATATGTAACCTATGTGAGGCCAAAACTCGAATATGCAGCCCCCTTTTGGAATCCGCACTTGAAAAAGCACATGTGTGTGTGTGTGTGTGTGTGTGTGTGTGTGTGTGTGTGTGTGTGTGTGTGTGTGTTTGTGTATATATATATATATATATATATATATATATATATATATATATATATATATATATATATATATATATATATATATATATATATATATATATATATATATATATATATATATATATATAAATATATACATATATATACTATATATATATATATATATATATATATATATATATATATATATATATATATATATATATATATGCGTGTGTGTGTGTGTGTGTGTGTGTGTGTGTGTGTGTGTGTGTGTGTGATTACCTAATTGTGTTTACAGGAAAGAGCCCAAAGCTCGTATCTTCCCGTCTCCTGATCGGTTCCATTTTATACTTAGTGATACTTATCATACCTGTCCTTAACACTATGGATTGAGATAGCATTAACTACCTCCTCGCTTAGCGAATTCCAATTATCAACTACTCTTACACTGAAAAAGTATTTCCTTACATCCTGCGAAGAAGTTTTCTTACGAAGCTTCAAACTGTGACCTCTAGTTCTAGAGCCAGCCATATCAAAATATCGATCCCTATCCACTCTATCATAACCATGAAGGAATTTAAAGACTGTCACCATATCCCCCCTCACTCGTCTAGCTTCAAGTGATGGTAAGTCTAATTCCCTCAGCCTCTCATCATAACTGAGATTGCGTATTTCTGGCACCAGTTTCGTGGCATGTCTTTGAACTTTTTCAAGCTTAGCTATGTGCTTTTTCAAGTGCGTGTGTGTGTGTGTGTGTGTGTGTGTGTGTGTGTGTGTGTGATTACCTAATTGTGATTACCTAATTGTGTTTACGGGAAAGAGCCCAAAGCTCGTATCTTCCCGTCTCCTGATCGGTTCCATTTTAGACTTAGTGATACTTATCGTACCTGTCCTTAAAACTATGGATTGAGATAGCATTAACTACCTCCTCGCTTAGCGAATTCCAATTATCAACTACTCTTGCACTGAAAAAGTATTTCCTTACATCCTGCAAAGAAGTTTTCTTACGAAGCTTCAAACTATGACCTCTAGTTCTAGAGCCAGCCATATCGATATATCGATCCCTATCCACTCTATCATAACCATGAAGGAATTTAAAGACTGTCACCATATCCCCCCTTACTCTTCTAGCTTCGAGTGATGGTAAGTCTAATTCCCTCAGCCTCTCATCATAACTGAGATTGCGTATTTCTGGCACCAGTTTCGTGGCATGTCTTTGAACTTTTTCAAGCTTAGCTATGTGCTTTTTCAAGTGCGGATTCCAAAAGAGGGCTGCATATTCGAGTTTTGGCCTCACATAGGTTACATAAATATTTCTGAACATTTCCTTGTCCATGTGCCTGAAGGCTACCCTTACATTTGATAAGAATGCATATGCTGCCCTTACTATGCCATTTATATGTATTTCTGGAGACAAATCTGCCAGTATGTTTACTCCTAGGTCTCTCTCATTTTCTGTCTCTTGAAGTTGTACTCCAGCCACCGAGTAGTCAAGCTTGGGCCTTCTTGCACTTGTACCCATTCTCATTACCTTACATTTTGAGGTATTGAATTTCATTAGCCACTTTTTTGACCACTCATGCAGATTATTTAGATCCTCCTGAAGTTCTCTACCATTGTTCTCGTTTTTTACTTTCTTCACAATCTTTGCATCATCTGCAAACATATTCATGAATGAATTTACAGACTCTGGTAGGTCATTTACATATACAAGGAACAAAAGTGGCCCTAAAAGTGAACCCTGTGGAACTCCACTACTAACTCTTCTCCATTCAGACACTGAGTGTCTTACTCTAACCCTCTGTTCCCTTCCTTCTAAGTAAGTTTTTATCCATTCCAAAACATTTCCACCTATTCTAGCCATTGAGTGCAGCTTCCTAATAAGTCTCCCATGTGGAACAGTGTCAAACGCTTTCTGGAAGTCTAGGAATATGCAATCTGCCCAGCCCTCTCTTTCCTGTAAGATTTGGCTTACCTCATCATAAAATTCTAATAAGTTTTTTACTGTTGATCTACCTTCTCTGAAGCCATGTTGCCTCACTGACAAAAAGTTGAAGGATTCCAAGTGAAGAGAGATATGTTTCCTTAGTAGTTTCTCCATAACTTTGCAAACTATGCTGGTCAAGGAAACTGGTCTATTGTTCAGAGCCGTATCCCTCCTTCCCTTTTTGAAGATAGGTATCACATTTGCTTGTTTCCAGCATCTTGGAATCTCCCCCGACTCCAGTGACTCCTTAAATATGATACTTAGTGCCACTGATATTGTGTTTGCGCATTTTTTAAGCACATGAGGGGATATGTCATCAGGACCTGTAGCTTTATGAACATCTAAATCCATCAGCGCTGTGCATACCTCTGTGGCTGTAAGGTTGATGTTCTCTAATACCGGCCCTTGAGCTTCTATCACTGTGTGTGTGTGTGTATGTGACACCGGGACAGGCCAAAGGAACTGCCCTCATCAACAAAGGCCCAGGCACGAAGAAAACAATAAGACGAAGGACAAGAAAAAGGTTATGTAAAATGCAGAGATGAGGTAATGATACACACAGAAAAGGACAGACAGAAAGTATAGTCAAAGTACTGAGGACCAAGAGATATATGACAGGATTATGCCCTGAGATGCCAAAAGATCCGCTTTTTGAAGGCAGATAGATTATAAGAATTAGGAAAAAACAGAAGGGGGAAGAGAGTTCCAAAGTCTGGAGGTAGATGGGAAGAAGCAGTTTTTTTTTTATTTATGATTGTGACACCAGGACGGGCCAAAAAAAGAAAAACAAATCTACCCTCATCGAACCTGGGCACGGAGAAAACATAAAGAGAAACAGAGATGGGGAGTATTGTGAATTGTTAGATGTGACGGGATAATAATACATGTGAAACGAATATCCAAGAATAATCGGTGTTGATGTAGGCATAGAAAGAGAACCGTAACTGAAGGAAGACTTAACATCGAATTGTCCTGGACAGTCTTATTTAAGTCCACAAGACCCTTCAGCTGTAGTATCGCAATGGGCGGTTGATGCCATGGGCCAACCTACTACATGACAATGCTGCACCAACCAGTCTGCGAGCTACAAATTTTCACAAAGTACCTGTGAGACGAGGTCGCTTGGCAAGTGTTACGCGGCCTCGGCAGTGGGTGATGGAGGCAACCCTCCAACTTATCAGAGCAGCGATGGAAGTAATAGCAATAGAAAAGAGAAAGGGATGACATTTTATGGCGAAGAGAAAGAGAATCCAGATTAGAAGTAAGAGAAGGGTCAATAATGAGTCTGACTGCCTTGTATTAAACCCTATCAAGGAGATAAGTATAAGAAGAAGCACCCCAGATGTGAGAGCAGTATTCTAAGCAGGGACGGATTAGACCTTTATAGATTTTAAGTAACTGCAAAAAGAGTTAAAGTAATTACAAAAGCAAAACAAAACCCCAAATTTTTTGAATGCAGATTTAGAAATTTGGATTATGTGCCTTCTCCAAGACAAGTTAAAAGCCATATGGATTCATAATATTCTGACAGAATTAAGAGGGTAAATTTCGTTAGTGTCGAAAACAATAGGGCTGTCAGGGGGTGAAGATAAAAAGATAGCCAGTAACTGTGTCTTGGAGGCATTAAATTTAACTAAATATTTAGTGCCCCACTCAGATACCCTCCGAAAATCTGAGTTGAGAGTAGAAGAAAGAGTGATATGAGGCTGATTACAAGTAGCAGATGAAGGTTGTGAAGAAATGGCAGAGGAAAAATGAAAGGTAGAATCGTCGGCAAAGCCGTGAAGAAGAGAGGAAGATAGGGACTGAAGATCATTAATAAAGAGAAGGAACAGAGTAGGTGAAAGAGCAGAGCCCTGTAGAACACCACTGGTAACAGGGAATGGTCTAGATGTTGCACCGTCAACAACCACAAATATAAAGTGGTCGGAAAGAAAACTGGAAATCAGAAAACAGAGAGAAGGGGTAATGCCATAGGGAGGGAGTTTGGCCAACAGAGCCTTGTGCCAAGCTCTGTCAAATGCCTTAGAGATAGCAAAGGCGACGACACAGGATTCCTCATAGCTCCTCAGAGAATATGACCATACACGAGTAATATAGGACAGGAGGTCAACAGTGTATCTTGCCTTGCGGAAGCCGTACTGGTGATCGGTGATAAGTGAGTTAGACTCAAGACGTTTCAAAAATTGAGCGTTGAACAAAGTTTCGAAAACTTTAGCGATAGAAGAGGTTAGGACAATAGGTCGGTAGTTTGAAGGAATAGAGCGGTCACCCTCCTTAGGAACAGGTTGCACTACTAGAGCATGCTTCCAAGATGAAGGATTGATACTGGTTGAGAGAAAGAGGTCAACAATACGGCGTGCGTGTGTGCGTATATATATATATATATATATATATATATATATATATATATATATATATATATATATATATATATATATATATATATATATATATATATATATATATATATATATATATATATATATATATATATATATATATATATATATATATATATATATATATATATATATATATATATATATATATATATATATATATATATATATATATATATATATATATATATAAATGTATGTATGTATGTGTGTGTGTGTGTATGTGTGTGTGTGTGTGTGTGTGTGTGTGTGTGAGAGAGAGAGAGAGAGAGAGAGAGAGAGAGAGATTATTTATTAATTTATTGCGCCAAGGCGTCGGACATTACATGAGTTCATACAAATAATGCTTCAAATGGATACAAAACCAAGAATTGAACATAGTTTACAGGGAGGTGTACACATTGATAAAACATTGCTGCATACTAACACACAACTCACAGTATGGCAGCACAGAGTACATTATATGTAAAAGTAAAGCTCAGAGAACGCAGAATGCACAAACAGAATTATACAGCAACATACAGAAAATATATGTATAATTCAATATAATTAATGGCCACCAAAGTGAGGATAACGAGCAAGAATAACATCAAGGTTGTCATCATTAAGTAAAAATGAGCAGATCTGTATTAAGTTCTGACCTCGTGGTAAAACATCTCTCACTGTGGGGCACTGAAGACAATAGTGGTCAAGAGTGTTAGCATTAGGACGGTCTCATAATTTACAGGAGGTGTACTGTGGCATATCTAGAGTCTGGGAGACCTGCCATAAAGGCCGATACCCCATTCTGAGCCGAGCACTAACTACATTGTTTTTCCGCACCATTAACCCGCGTCTGCGACACTTGTAGCGACTGTGAAGAAAGTGATCATGGTGCTGTAAGAGAGAGAGAGAGAGAGAGAGAGAGAGAGAGAGAGAGAGAGAGAGAGAGAGAGAGAGAGAGAGAGAGAGAGAGAGAGAGAGAGAGAGAGAGAGAGAGAGAGAGATTGTAACTACTTATAAACATATCCTAGAATATATAATTCCCCCCTGAAGGAGGGGGGTTAGAATACTTCTTCCGTGTTCCTGTGCATGTCGTAAGAGTTGACTAAATGGGGGAGCGAGGGGACTGGGAATCCCCTCCTCTGTATTTTCTCTTCCCAATGAGTCAGATAATTTTGCTCTGACTCAGCCACTCCCCTTACAAGGGGTAATATGGTTCATGTATATAAACTGATAGATAATATACAAGAAATTGTCGATTTAATATATTCATGCATGCAAGAACGTTTTTTTTTCTTTTCTTCATTTTAACATTCATGCATAATTCTTAAGGAATTAAATATTTCACATCTCTCAAAGGAGTGATATAAAGTATTTTGTCCGCAAGAGACAAATATTATCATTTACTCAAGTGGTCATGTATTTGAGATAGTTATAAGGTACAATTAGCATAGAAATCAATAGTTTTACTCATTAACACTTATATATAGCTTTATTAATATATTTATTTATTTTTAATGTTATGATATTCCAGCGCCTTGTTCTAGACCGTGAGATACTTGTGTCAGGAGCTCCCAAGAAATTGGCCATTGTCTGTGGAGGGGGATCAGGACACGAACCGTTTTGTGCTGGTAAAATTATCAATTTAAAGTCATATCACATACTGTTATTTAGTATTGCTTCTTCACTGATAACAATGTATTGATAGTGTTTCTTTCATATGGATGTTAATTTGCTTATACATACATATGCACATGGCCTCATTCCCCCTCGAGAGGAGGGTGGCAGAGCCAAAAAGCACTCATTCACCACGATCCACATATACCTCAACCACTCCTCTTAGCTCCTTGAGGATAAAGGTTTGCCACGATTCCCCCTTTCCACCCTGCGTGGGCCACCCATAAGGTAAGCGGGCGAGGATATTCTATAATGAGATCCGACAGCCGCATGTGGTTTACCCCCACCGCTTCAACACGTGGCAACTCCCCTCACACCCGTCCATCACAGTTTACTGAGCTAGCAGGTGCGAGAAATCCATTTGGCCCGCATTATCTATACACAATCTTCCACTCATTCCTATCTCTAGCACGCCCTTTTCCCTGCTCCACTGACATTTTACGTGCATTCAGTGCCCTTTTCACGCCATCTATCCATCTCATTCTAGGTCTCCTTCTTGACCTAACTTCAATCACTTCTGCACTCCACACTCTCTTCACTATTCGTTCATCACTCATCCTTTCCATGTGTCCAAACCAACACAACACTCTCTTATCTAACCAATCCTATAACTTCCTTTAAACACCCATACTCTGCCTGACATCCTCATTTCTTACTCTATCTAATCTAGATACACCCAATCATTCTTCTCAAACACCTCATCTGCATTACATTCAAACTTATTCCGTCCATCCTCTCTTGCATTCTAAATCTCTGCTCCATATAATGCTGTCGGCACAAACACACCTTTATCTATCGTTCTCTTTGCATTCATTCCCAAATATCTATTTCTCATTACACTTTTCAATCCATCAAGACATTTTCTTGCTTCCTTCACCCTGTGACTTACCTCTACATCCACTCATCCACTCCTTGATACATGAGACCCAAATACTTAAAACTCTCAACTTCTTCAAGTAACTTCCATTTCTCTTCTACATTCAATCTGATGACATTAACACTCCTTGTGCATCTCATGACTTTACTTTTACCAATATTAAAATGCATCTTCCTTCTTTCACACGCCCTAACAAACTCAGTCACCATATGATTCAATTCAGTTTCAGTATCAGCCTCCAGTACAGTGTGTGTGGTGTGTGTGATTACCTAATTGTGATTACCTAATTGTGTTTACGGGAAAGAGTCCAAAGCTCGTATCTTCCCGTCTCCTAATCGGTTCCATTTTTAGACTTAGTGATACTTATCATACCTGTCCTTAAAACTATGGATTGAGGTAGCATTAACTACCTCCTCGCTTAGCGAATTCCAATTATCAACTACTCTTACACTGAAAAAGTATTTCCTTACATCCTGCAAACAAGTTTTCTTCCGAAGCTTCAAACTATGACCTCTAGTTCTAGAGCCAGCCATATCGAAATATCGATCCCTATCCACTCTATCATAACCATGAAGGAATTTAAAGACTGTCTCCATATCCCCCCTTACTCTTCTAGCTTCGAGTGATGGCAAGTCTAATTCCCTCAGCCTCTCATCATAACCGAGATTGCGTATTTCTGGCACCAGTTTCGTGGCATGTCTTGGACTTGATTTCAAGCTTAGCTATGTGCTTTTTCAAGTGCGGATTCCAAAAGGGGGCTGCATATTCGAGTTTTGGCCTCACATAGGTTGTGTGTGTGTGTGTGTGTGTGTGTGTGTGTGTGTGTGTGTGTGTGTGTGTGTGTGTAAAATTACTAATTGCGCTTACGGGAAAGAACCCAAAGCTCGTAACTTCCCGTCTCCTGAACGGTTCCATTATGTACTCAGTGATTACTTATCATACTTGTCCTTAAAACTATGGATTGAGTTAGCATTAACTACCCTCCTCGCTTAGCGAATTCCAATTAGCAACTACTTACATTGAAAAAAAAAAAAGTACTTCCTTACATCCTCCAAAGAAGTTTTCTTACGAAGCTTCAAACTCTGACCTCTAGTTTTTGTATGTATGTATGTATGTATGTATGTATGTATGTATGTATGTATGTATGTATGTATGTATGTATGTATGTATGTATGTATGTATGTATATATATATATATATATATATATATATATATATATATATATATATATATATATATATATATATATATATATATATATATATATATATATATATATATATATATATATGCTTTACCGTATATATCGTTCCATTAAACTTTCATTGTTTGATCGTTGAAATTTTAATATATCTTATGCTATATTTCTATCTGAGATGAATGTGTGTTTTATCAGTATTGCGTTTAACTCTTGAAAAGAAACGCAAAAACATACACATCACTCTACAATCCGTAAAATACGAGTTCATGGGCATTGTGGTTCATTCTGTAATATATATAAACGTAGATATTTGCTGTTCATGAATTATAGTTTTTTATACGTTTTTCATATAGGTTACGTCGGACAAGGCATGCTTGGGGCCTCGGTAGCAGGGCCTATCTTCACGTCACCCCCTCCGGGTTTGATTACAAATGCCATTATGGCTCTGGGAACTGATAATCCAGGTTGGTATAGTCATGCCTCACTTCCTTTTACAGGAAACCATATTATGATTATGTTTCCCCAATTGATTAAGTGAGTAAAGACATTTTTCTCTTTTTCCTTATTTTTCTTTACTTGTGTGACCACCCTAAAAAGATATATATATATATATATATATATATATATATATATATATATATATATATATATATATATATATATATATATATATATATATATATATATATATATATATATATATATATATACGTATATATATATATATATATATATATATATATATATATATATATATATATATATATATATATATATATATATATATATATATATATATATATACACACGTGCCCTGTGGTGGCAGGCACAGCAGCAGAGAATAGCCCCAACGTATTCCCTGCGTGTTGTAAGAGGCGACTAAAAGTAAACGGGACGAGGGACTGGGAATCCCCTCCCTTGTATTAAACTCCTGCAAGACGTTAAAGAAGAAGGGAGTAGAGGGGAGAATAACTTCTCCCCAATCTCTAGTTTTGGGGTGTCTAAATGTGCGTGTTTGTAGTACGATAGGGAGCAAAAGATGTGAGAGTGGACGTATGTTTGGTAGGAGGAGGATGGATGTATTGTCATTGTGTGAGACGAAGATGAAAGGAAAAGGAGAAGTGGCATCTGGCGATGTGACAGGTAGGGTGTCTGGGGTTGAAAGGGGGAGAGCAAGAGAAGGTGTGGTATTATTGCTAAGTGAATGGATGGTAAATAAGGTAGTGGAATGGAAAGAAGTGTCATCTAGGCTGATGTGGGTGAGGGCTAGGATAAGTAGGGAAGGTTGGGCTTTTGTTAGTGCGTATGGGCCAGGATGTGAGAGAAGTGAGGAAGAGCGAGATGAATTCTGGAATGAGTTAACTAGGTGTGTGATGGTGTGAGTAGAAGTAACTATGTAGTTGTGTTTGGTGACTTGAATGCCAGAGTGGGTGATGGAGAGGTAGAGGGTGTTGTAGGAAAGTATGGGGTACCAGGTGGGAATGAGAGTGGCGAGAGACTGTTAGATATGTGTGTGGAGCAAGAGTTGGTGATAGGAAATAGTTTTTTCAAGAAGAAGTTAATAAATAAGTATACATGGATGAGAGTGGCAAATGGAAGAGTGAAAGAAAGAGCATTGATGGATTATGTGTTGGTAGCAAAGAGCATGATTGGTAGAGTGAAAGATGTGCATGCATTTAGGGGTGTGGCTGCTGGAATGTCTGATCATTTATTGATTGAAGCAAAAGTGGTAGTTGCAAAAGAGTGGGGAAATAGTTTGGGGGATGTAGAAGGGAAATGGTGAAGGTGGAAGAGTTGAAAAAGCCAGAAAAGAGACAGGAATATCTGGACAGGTTGAAAGTGGCATATGACAGAGTGAAAGAAAGAGAAGTTGGGGAGTTAGAGGAGGAATGGGGGTTGATGAAAGAATGTTTTGTTGGACATGCAAGTGATGGGTGTGGAAAGAGGTTTGTTGGAGGTGGCATGAGGAGGGGCTGCGAGTGGTGGAATGAAGGGGTGAAAATGAAGGTGGAAGAGAAAAAGAGGGCTTTTGAGGAATGGCTGCAGTGTAAAAGTAGGAAGAAGTATGAAAGATATAGGGAGAAAAATGTGGAAACTAAGCAGAAGGTAGAGGAAGAGAAGAGGTTGGCAAATGTTAGGTGGGGACAGGATTTTAGTAGGTCATATGAGGATAATGAAAAGAAGTTTTGGAAAGAAGTGAAGAGAGTAAGGAAGGGTAGATCGAGGATGGAAGAGACAGTGAAAGATGTGAATGGACAGATGTTAAGAGGGAATGATGCAAAGAACAGATGGGCAGAATATTTTGAGTTTCTGCTGAATGTTGAGGAAGATAGAGAGGCAGCTATAGTGGCAGTGGGGGGGGTGCTCAAGTGCCAGTAATGGGAGATGAAAATGAGAGAGACATTACAAGAGAGGAAGTGAAAAGGGCATTGTATGAAGCGAAAGCAGGTAAAGCACCTGGAATGGATGGTGTGAGAGCGGAGATGTTGAAAGAAGGGGGTGTGACTGCATTGGAATGGTTAGTGAGAGTGTTTAATATATGCTTTATGTTGTCAATGTTGCCAGTGGAATGGGTGATTGCTACATATTGAGCCTATACAAAGGTAAGGGAGATGCGTAAGAATGTTGTAATTTTAGGGTATAAGTTTGTTGAGTGTGGTAGGAAAAGTGTATGGTAGGATACTGATTAATAGGATTAGAAATAAGACAGAAAATGTGATTGCGGAAGTGCAGAGTGGTTTTAGGAGAGGTAGAGGTTGTATAGATCAGATTTTTATATTTAGGCAGTTATGTGAGAATTATTTAGCTAAGGGTAAGGATGTGTACTTTGCATTTTTGGATCTGGAGAAAGCGTATGATTAGAGTTGAGGTAATATGGAATTGATGTAAACTGTTGCATGCAGTGAAGAGTTTGTATGAGGGCAGTAGAGCTTGTGTTAGGGTAGGGAATGAAGTGAGTGAGTGGTTTCCAGTGAGTGAGGGACTGATACAGGGATGTGTGATGTCACCATGGCTGTTCAATTTGTATATTGATGGAGTCGTAAGAGAGGTGAATGAGTGAGTGCGTGGTCGAGGTTTGAGAATGGTAGATGGGGATGATAACGAGTGGGAGCTGAATCTGTTGCTGTTTGCAAATGATACTGTGGTTGTGGCAGTTTCAGAGGAGAAGCTGTCAGTTAGTGTCAGAATTTGGAATGGTGCATGAGAGAAGAAAGTTGCAAGTGAATGTGGGAAAGAGTAAGGTTATGAGGTGTACAAGAAATGAGCTCGGTGCTGGATTGAATGTTATGTTGAATGGAGAGACACTTGAGGAAGTAGATAAGTTTAACTATTTAGGCTCGGTTATAGCTGCAAATGGTGGAGAGGAAGCAGATGTGTGTCACAGAGTGAATGAAGGATGTAAAGTGGTGGGTGCGTTGAAAGGAGTGATGAAGAATAGAGGCTTGGAAATGAATGCTAAGATAGTTTTGTATGGGGAAAGTGGTTGTGCCAACTGTGATGTATGGAGCTGAGCTATGGGGTATAAAAGTAAGTGAGAGACGGAAACTAAATATGTTTGAGATGAAATGTCTGAGGAGTATGATTGGTGTATCTCGGTTGGATAGGGTTAGGAATGAAGTGGTGAGAGCAAGAACGAGTGTGAGGAGAGAATTTGCAGGCAGAGTAGATATGAATGTTCTGAGATGGTTTGGCCATGTGGAAAGGATGGATGATGAAAGACTGCTGAAAAAGGTGATGAGTGTGAGAGTTCATGGGAGAAATGCTAGAGAGAGACCTAGGTTTGGGTGGATGGATGGCGTAAGGAGAGCCCTGAACGGTAGGAGGATGGATGTGAGGGAAGCAAGGAATAGGAATAAGTGGCTAGCGATTGTGACACAGCTCTGACGGGCATCTGCTGTTACCACGGGCTGCATCTTACAGAGGTAGCCCTGTGGTAGGGGCAGTAGGGGAGTTGGCAGTCATGAAGTGACACAGGCTGTGGAAGAGCCGGGAGGATGGGCTGTGGCACTCCAGCAGTACCATCTGAATGGTCGCTAGCTCCCTTGTCATTGCCTATAGAGCAGAGTAATTCCCTTATTGTTTCTTTTTTTTAATGTTGGATACCCCCCATTTAGGGGAGACAGCCAAGGTAGATAGATAGAATATATATATATATATATATATATATATATATATATATATATATATATATATATATATATATATATATATATATATATATATATATATAACCAAATAAGCACATTATATATGTGAAAACATGAATCTTTTTTTTTCACCCCGACCGGACTTGAACCTTGGACTTATAATTACTACG
>JAXCGZ010005942.1:75000-87500 GCA_037179515.1 Halocaridina rubra | reverse complement strand
GAACTTCAGGTGGACGAAAAGCCGGTACGGGGAATATACTCCTGGTATGTGGTGACGATCGCTGGATTGGAACTGTACTCTTTTCGCCGGCGTTTTTAACCGGGTATTTAAAACCTCGGACAGTGGGGAGATCTTGGGGCTAAGACGGTCAGCCAAAGTAAGGTCGAGGGCAAGGCCAGAAACTTCATTATGATTGGCTGTTCGAGGTGAAGTGAATGCTGATTGGTTGAAAGGAACGCTGATTGGTTGAGCAGCGGAATATGTAGTTAAAAAGGGGTAAGAAGCTTGTTTGGGGTTGTAACACCTGTCGTCCCCAGCTTTAATATTTTTCTTGTTGATTGTCGAAAGTTTCTCATCTGTCCTCTTGTTTATTGATATTAGGTCTACTTATCCTTCCTCTTTCCTCCTTGTCACTACTTTCGCCGATCCTCAAGCTCACATGCACAATGTCATCACCATTTGTCTCCTTTATCTGCTTTTGTTATGGATTCCGCCATCCATTTCCTGTTTTTCCTTATGTCGATTACCAACCAAAGAGGTTGCCTTTGTATGTCCTCTTGGCGTTTTCAGGATTTCTTAGATGTCCATCTCTATTTTGACGATCAACAGGTTTACTTTTCTTCTTAATATAGTATCGCGGTGTATTCATATCTGAAATGTTGTTGGTATCTTAGTGTGTATTTTCACCTGAAGTGCATATTTTCCCCTCCTTGGTACCTTTTCCCGTCGTTATGGATGGTCTATGAAAACTGGCCCGGTTTCCATGCATATTTTAATGCTCTCTGCTCATTTGACCTTTTCGAAGCTAACAGAAAAGGTGAATAGAGTGAATCATGCAAACTTATATACAGCACATTGTCGATCGCTGCCAATTTTGCTTTCTCTATATACTTTTCATTCATCAGGAGGTTATCTTAGTGAATATAGATTATAAATGCAGTTACAATACAAAAGGTTTTAAAAAATTTGATATATAATTTCTTTCAAAAATAAATTATTAGAGAATATAGATTTTAAATGCAGTGAAGATATGATTGGTTGAAGAAGTTTGTTTTGAATAACTTCAGCGTGGTGTGGCTAGAGAATTTTGATTTTAGACAAAGAATATTAACATTAAGAGAAATTTATGATTAAAGGGTTGAAAAATATAGAATATAAATGACAGTTAAATATAAATGGTCGGAGAATATTGATTCTAACTTCAATATACATGTAAATTGTTTGCCAGTAGAGATTTTACATTCTAGTTAGTTATGAATAGCTAGAGAATTTAGACTTGAGTCCATTTAAAATTTTATTAAAACTCATCATAAAATATGCTACGGTGAATAATCATTATATTATTATTTTGTTATACATTCGATGGAGATAAATGAATAATAATTTTCTCTTTGTACATTTACAGCAAAACCGCGGTGGCCTCGATGGCGTCGTCAGCAAACTCATGTAAGTAGACCTTTTCTACCTCCAAAGCATTTCATTCATTTTTCTTCTTCTTTTATACTATTCACTGTGGATTAGAGGATATGTGTTGGCTCACTCAAACAATTTCTTTTTTACTACATATCTCTGTTGCTTACTGCATTTTGTTTGTTTTTAATTTTTATTATTATTATTATTATTATTATTATTATTATTATTATTATTATTATTATTATTATTATTATTATTATTATTATTATTACTACTATTATTATTATTACTATTATTATTATTATTATTATTATTATTATTACTATTATTATTATTATTATCGTCATTATTATTGTTATTATTGTTATGATTATTATTATTATTATTATTATTATTATTATATTATATTATTATTATTATTATTATTATTATTATTATTATTATTATTATTATTATTATATTATATTATTATTATTATTATTATTATTATTATTATTATTATATTATATTATTATTATTATTATTATTATTATTATTATTATTATTATTATTATTTATTATAATTATTATCTCTACTATTATTATTATTATTATTATTATTATTATTATTATTATTATTATTATTATTATTATTATTATTATTATTATTATTATTATTATTGTTATTATTATTATTATTATTATTGTTGTTATTATAATTATTGTTATTATTATTATTGTTACTACTATTATTATTATTACTATTATTTTTATTCTTATTATTATTCTTATTATTATTTTCATTATTATTATTATTGTTGTTGTTGTTGTGTATATATATACATATTTCTTTTTGGCTACATCTATTTATGATTCTGTAGGATGTTTGGATTTTGGGATATGCTATATCAATAATCTGTGTTGGCAGGGTCTCTTTTAATATATATATATATATATATATATATATATATATATATATATATATATATATATATATATATATATATATATATATATATATATATATAAATAAATATATTTGGATTTTTTATCAATCCTAATTCGAGAATCCCTTCACTTCACATTGCTTTAAAAGCACAACGCATTTAATAGTTGTGCTTGACAGACACTATTGACTGGTCTCAGTACGTGCTTTCACTGCTTAACAGCTTATGACTACTGTTGCTTTTTATATGCTCTCGCGCTCTACTCATAGATACTCTCTGGCTCTCAGCTGATCTTTTCTTTTATCAAATGCACTTCCAGACATATAAAAAAAAAACACTTCGTTGTGTGTCTCCTTGTTCTAAGAACCTAAATATTCATCATATATATATATATATATATATATATATATATATATATATATATATATATATATATATATATATATATATATATAAAGAGACAAATCGTACAATTTGCTGTGCATTCGAATAGACATGGAAACTTGTGCATATCTCCGTAACAGATACATTGTCTGGGGTATATTTGTGTAAATATTCTTTTGAAATGGGTTACTTTAAAAATTTGGTCTCACTACCTCAACCATTTCATAGAAATATTAAGTAATGCTTTTATTACTCAACTATCAGCTGATCAAGATACTCGTTATAGCATTAGGCATCTCTAGTTAAATAAAAGACATTTGTATAGAGCTTTGAGACCTTCATATAAATAAATAGTAACTGTATAACGTTATGGCCGTATATAATATAAACTCTATCCGAATAACTTTGGGATTTATAAATTGGAAGCCATTAGCCTGATTATGCGTTAATTATTCTTAGATTCAGTACAGAGTATATATAAAATTTGCCAAAAATGAGGCGGTATACCCTTAATATAGTATTAAATATGAGACGATTAATTACGAATAGAGAATGGCTCCTGATATACTTTTTAATCAATGGCTTTTGGATACAGTGAAGATTATATATATATATATATATATATATATATATATATATATATATATATATATATATATATATATATATATATATATATATATATATATATATATATATATATTTTTTTTTTTTTTTTTTTTTTTTTTTTTTTTTTTTCTGAAGCTTAAGTTTCTTTTAAACGACGACGCTCATAAACTGAAAAATAATCAGAAAGACTTTAATAATGAACTTGGCAATAGAGGAATGATGTTTAATAATTAGTGAACCCTTTCAAAGTGAAGAATAATGCTCACATTTTATGATTAGCTGAATCCCAATTGTATATATATATTAATTAATGTGTTTTATGACCATCTTAGTGTTAATATTGCACATATATAAAAATGTATGTATACTATATATATATATATATATATATATATATATATATATATATATATATATATATATATATATATATATATATATATATATATATATATATATATATATATATATATATATATATATATATATATATATATATATATATATATATATATATATATATATATATATATATATATATATATATATATATATATATGTATATATATATATATATATATATATATATATATATATATATATATATATATATATATATATATATATATATATATATATTTAAATGGTAAATAAGCAGATGTTTTAGGAAATGATTTCTCAACATTTTTGCAATCAAATTTCCATTTACAAGATTCATTTTCCTTAAGTGCAAATGACGCAAGCACATATTTTGAGGAAAATATATAAGCGTGTGTATTTGTGTGTATATATATATGCACACACACACACACACACACACACACACACACACACACACACACACACACACACACACACACACACACACACACAGAAAGCGTTTGACACTGTTCCACATGGGAGACTTATTAGGAAGCTGCAATCAGTGGCTAGAATAGGTGGAAATGTCTTGGAATGGATAAAAACTTACTTAGAAGGAAGGGAACAGAGGGTTAGAGTAAGACACTCAGTGTCTGAATGGAGAAGAGTTAGTAGTGGAGTTCCACAGGGTTCAGTTTTAGGGCCACTTTTGTTCCTTGTATATGTAAATGACCTACCAGAGTCTGTAAATTCATTCATGAATATGTTTGCAGATGATGCAAAGATTGTGAAGAAAGTAAAAAACGAGAACAATGGTAGAGAACTTCAGGAGGATCTAAATAATCTGCATGAGTGGTCAGAAAAGTGGCTAATGAAATTCAATACCTCAAAATGTAAGGTAATGAGAATGGATACAAGTGCAAGAAGGCCCAAGCTTGACTACTCGGTGGCTGGAGTACAACTTCAAGAGACAGAAAATGAGAGAGATCTAGGAGTAAACATACTGGCAGATTTGTCTCCAGAAATACATGTAAATGGCGTAGTAAGGGCAGCATATGCATTCTTATCAAATGTAAGGGTAGCCTTCAGGCACATGGACAAGGAAATGTTCAGAAATATTTATGTAACCTATGTGAGGCCAAAACTCGAATATGCAGCCCCCTTTTGGAATCCGCACTTGAAAAAGCACATAGCTAAGCTTGAAAAAGTTCAAAGACATGCCACGAAACTGGTGCCAGAAATATGCAATCTCGGTTATGATGAGAGGCTGAGGGAATTAGACTTGCCATCACTCGAAGCTAGAAGAGTAAGGGGGGATATGGTGACAGTCTTTAAATTCCTTCATGGTTATGATAGAGTGGATAGGGATCGATATTTCGATATGGCTGGCTCTAGAACCAGAGGTCATAGTTTGAAGCTTCGTAAGAAAACTTGTTTGCAGGATGTAAGGAAATACTTTTTCAGTGTAAGAGTAGTTGATAATTGGAATTCGCTAAGCGAGGAGGTAGTTAATGCTATCTCAATCCATAGTTTTAAGGACAGGTACGATAAGTATCACTAAGTCTAAAAATGGAACCGATCAGGAGACGGGAAGATACGAGCTTTGGGCTCTTTCCCGTAAACACAATTAGGTAATCACAATTAGGTAATCACACACTCTCTCTCTACAAAGAAAACGTGATATTAACCATGCAATTAACCATGAGTTCCTAATACCTTAAATTTTTTTCGTGGATAACATCATGTATGTGTGTGTGTGTGTGTGTGTGTGTATATATATATATATATATATATATATATATATATATATATATATATATATATATATATATATTTTTTTTTTTTTTAAGAAAGCTACAAATCAAACCATTACAGATGACCGATACCTAAGCCTGAGGTTTAAAATCGTGTTTTACCAGTGGCCCCACACATCACATGCACAAACACGCACACACACACACACGTACACACACATATTTATATATGTACATATGATTGCAAATGTAGCTTTAATGGTATACATATATTTTATATATGTGAAGGCAATTCATGTTTATAGCCATAGATTCTTCTTTAGGTGTGTATATATATATATATATATATATATATATATATATATATATATATATATATATATATATATATATATATATATATATATATATATATGTCTTGTATGTGATAGAAGTTGAGTAACCCTGTTTACAATAGTCACTCTAATCCTTTACCTAATATCTCTGTACCACAGTCATATCCTTTCGCCACCTTTTTCGAAAACCTTTTTGTATTAATTAATTTCTTTCATTATCTTGTTTTAATGAATTAGAATGATTTGTGTTTGTGTCTTTCTTGGCCAATTATTATTATTTTCTATTTGCTCTCGGCTGTGGTTATGTTTCTCTCTTCCATTCTTTCTGTCTTCGGTTCTTTATTACAGAATTTTATAATTATGTTTACTTCTTTATTTTTCTGTATTTTAGGAGCTTTTTTCAATTGACATAAAAAAGGACATTATATATTTACAACATTATTTACATATCGTTTTATTTCACTATTTAATTGTTTGTATTTTGCTCTTATTTTCTTTTTTCTCTTTTTACAAATATTTCAAGTTTTTTTGTGTGTGTGAATATTATCATAGAGTAATTTTCATGTGTATTTTTTCCTTGCATAATTTTGGACATTTCATATTTCAACGTAACTTCCTGAATGGAATTTTTCCAAGTATTTCCTTTAATATTTTTTTCTCCTTTATGGTTTTGAATGTGCTTCATTATAAAATTGAAGTGACATTTTTATAAGTTTTTATGTTATTACTTTTTTTAAATCTTGCAAGTACTCATACATTAAAAATTTATCTGAGTATATATATATATATATATATATATATATATATATATATATATATATATATATATATATATATATATATATATATATATATATATATATATATGTGTGTAAATTCCTTTCTTATTTTTGGTCTTATTTAAGGTAAAGCTCAAATAATTCTTGTTTATGAATGCTTTATTTATAACTATTTTTTTCATTTTTTTTATGCCTCATTATCAATGTTCTTTTTCTAAGCATATTATGTCTCTCTTCAAACTTCTTAAAATTTTATATATTAAAATATATAGATTATTTTGGCCATAACGCTTTTGCTGTTTTCTTATATGTTTTCTTATATAGGATTTTAGATATTTCTCCTTTTACTTTTATAAGCTTTATTGTTTTTTTTTTATCCAAAAATTTTCTTTGTCATTGTTGCACACATTTTTATTAATAAAGGTGTTTTTATCTGTAATAGGGACATTTTTTTCTGTTATTGATTAAATCGCATTTCTTTCTTAGTAATTTCCTTTTTGTCCAGCTTATATCATATTGTATTATTATTATTGTTATTATTATTATTATTATTATTATTATTATTATTATTATTATTATTATTATCAATTCCTTACTAATTACTGTCCCGTTGCCATGCTCCTTGAGAATGTACCTTGTATATTTCCTGCCATTTATGCTCAAATTCACTCTTATATATATATATATATATATATATATATATATATATATATATATATATATATATATATATATATATATATATATATATATATATATATATATATAATATTGCTATTTTTATGATATTTATAATTGTTAATTTTGACTCTTATCTATACCTGGTAGTAGAGAGTTTGAATTGAGCTGTATATATAACACTTATTGCCTGTGTGTTCATATTTATATCATATTTGTCTCTCTTTTCTCTTCAGCTATTTAACTTTATTATTATTAGTATCATTAATTATGATTTTCCAGGATTTTTTTTTTTATATCTTCGGTATGATTATTATTATCATGATTATAGTTATCTCCGGCTGTTGCTGTCTTTCATTATTATTTATATATCACTGTTGATGTTAGAGTTATTACTGACCTGTTTTTAACTTTCTCCACGGATTCTGATTTCTTGTTCTTTTTATATGACTGTTCTGCATTCCCATAACAGGGTCATCCTTGCCAGGTGGGTACAATAAAGGAAAAAATAGCTGGTTCAACGCACGCACCAACACTCGCCCAAGCGTAGCAAATTATTACCGTCTCAGATTATTATTACTATTACTATTCATACTCTTCTGTTAACTATTCCCTTCATTATTGCTATTACCGATTACTCTATATTGCAGTTATTTGCTATTTGTTTCCATTATTGTCATTATTATTATTATCATTATTATTAATGCAATCTTTCCTACTTGGATTGCTCCTAGAGCTTGTTCCTCTTTTGATCCTCCTCATAATCGCATTGTGATTTTGGCCCATCATTGAAGTACTTATATTTCGTAGTGTGTGTGTGTGCATAGTTTTTCTTATATCCTGTGTAATAGACAATTATGGTGGTTGAGTATTAATATTTGGAACACATATTAGTTACGTGTTTGAGACATTTCCAAATAGAGTGGTGCAGAATCGCATTTTTTCGTATCAGAAGATCGTATTTGAAGCTTTACATCCTTACATACATTGTAGACAGTTTGGTTTTTGAATTGATCTTCCTTAGGCAACAACAATAACAATTACCCCCTTTTGAGTTGCAAAGAGGCTTTTTAGTATTCTTTTAATTATATTTAAATTTTGAATTCAAGTTTGCAGTAAATTTGCTTATTTTCTTTAGATAAACCTAGTATCGTTAAACAGACTCATATTTGAGAGGATATTTAGTTCATTCGTATTTTGTTTACGTTGTTTAATCTTTTCATATAGCTCTCAGTGTCTTTATAGACAAGATTAAATTCTTATTTTTTTATATAGATATAGAAAGCACATGTTTTCATGGAAATATCAAATATCATTTGATTTGTACTTGATGCAGATTTTTCTATATCTTTTTTTATTCAAAATTTGACAAGATATTTTTACCTATTTGACCCATTAAATTGTGTTTGTAATGTTATGTCCACCACATATTCATCAACCCATTTGAAAGAAATATAAATTTTATAGCAATACATATGAAGAGAGAGAGAGAGAGAAAGAGAAGATTTCATTTCTTAACGATATGTATATCGTAAACATTTATCAAATGGAAAATAAATAGACAAGTGTGCACTAACATTCATTTTGAAATATAGGATCATCGATTTCAACACACTTATGACACCTTCAGTTTTATTTTATTTCATTCGTCATTATTATTACTAGAGTCATTTGTATTTTTACTTTTTCCTGCTACGCTTCGGCAGTAAATACCCTCAATAAATTTTGTTCAATAAATATAAGAGCAATTGTCCCCCCAATAACCGACCGTCTAAAAGCCAATTGACATTTGAATAGCATCAGGTCAAAGGCGAAAGAGTGAGAAAAAGAATTTGCATATATATATATATATATATATATATATATATATATATATATATATATATATATATATATATATATATATATATATATATATATATATATATATTTATATGTGTGTGTGTGTTTGTTTGTTTGTGTGCATGTATGTATGTTTGTGTGTATGTATGTAAACTAGACTCTCTTTCTCCATGATGTTGACTGTCCATTTAGAAGGATGTGTTAATCTGTGTGAATATTAAAAGTTAATAAATGTGGAAATAACTGCCTATCCTTTTATTTTGCTCTAATTTCTTCATATAGTCTAAATAAATTTGATGCTGTTGTGTTCTAGTTGAAACGTTTGACTTTTATGCTTTCAGTGAAATCATCTCATTTTAATAATAACTTTAGAAGTCATTTTTAGTATTTACTATTTTGAGAAGTTGCTTACTTGTGATCATTAGAATTGTGCCGTACTGTGATGGTAAGTCTTTTGTAGTGATAAATTTGTATGTGATGTATTTGTACGGTGTATTTAGCCTTGAGAATATATGAAGAATTTTCAACAAATATGTAAAAGATGAATATTTTTCTTCATTATTATTATTTATATCTAAATGTATATCTAAGAACCCCTTCAAAACATGCGGACACTGTCAACCCTGATGGCTATGGCAAGCGTCTAAAGCTTTTAGACGGAACAGGTATTAAAAAAGAAAAAGAAAGGGAAAGTGTGTGTGCGCGTAAAACTGTTTGGTTCTCCTACACCGCTACTTGGCTCCTGTGATAGCGGCGACTAACCAAGCCGAAGTTAGCCTGAAATGACGGTGCACATAGAGGTGTAGTTGGATAGCAACCTCTTTATGTGCATTTATAGTGTCTTTTTAGGTCTGATTTCTCTTGTAGCGTTGTCGCCTATCCTAGAGAAGGAGAACAATTGGTATTGTATATTCTTAAACCCTTTCGCTTTGAGGCAAGATTTCCATTGTATTCATTAAAATAAGCCGTGGATATCACTCCCAAGGCCGAAGGGTTTGAAAAGTCTTTTAGACAATATATATATTAGCTGTGCGCAGTAGTTCGGAGTTTTTGGGAATGCTGTAAGCTATTGTTTATTTAAAATACCGTGACGTTGCTACATAATATCTTTATATCTTTGTTTGTTTGTCTGGCCCACGTTATTACTGGGATACATAGACTGCTTTGTGTGGTGTTGATATTTACCAAACGTAATACCTTTTAAAAGCATTAAAAGCCACCCTCCAACCCTCCTCATTAGATGCTGTCTTTATATGTAGTGAGTGACCTAGTTGGTGAATTTTGAAATACAGAGAAGAGAGACCACGATATGTGTGTACGGTCCTTTCTCTACCATGTTCTCTGCACTGTTGGTATAATATATCTGAATCTTGTAGTTTTCTTTCATGGTTTTGTCTCTCATCTTTACGCCTATATTCATTATTATCTCCTTTACTTAGCCAGAGTGTTTCTCTTCATATATATATATATATATATATATATATATATATATATATATATATATATATATATATATATATATATATATATATATATATATATATATATATATATATATATATATATCGTATATGGCATGTATATGACACTCTCTTCTTCTTCTGCAGTCTCCTTCCCTCCCAATATTTTTTTTCCGTGCCTCACGATGCCCTGAAGTATTTTTTCTATTAAACTTATTGCCTGTATATGGGTTAAGGACCCCATAGAATCATAAAGGTTTTGTCATTGCCTTTTTCTAGCCTCTTAGAATAAACAATATTCTTGTAAAACTGATATGACTGCATATACATAGAAGTAAAAAGTAGTATACATGCTTAGCAGTAATACTCAACCTGTACATGTTGAAAAATAGAAACTTAAATGCTGTGATAATATTTATATTGCTTATTTGCTTTTGGTGATTGTTGTTGGTGATTTTAATTTGCAGTCGTGTAATGTATAAAACTTTTAATTCTAAGAAAACTTTGTAAACTTGATTTGGCATTCACATACCAGAGGCATATGGTAGTTTAAAATTAAATACATTCATCATACAGTATGAAATCTGATTGTAAACAACATGTTTAGACGTGGAAACAGGAACAAACCATAAAATAGCAACTTGCTGAGGTTGGGGAAATATTGTTTGTTTTTCTATTTCCTGTATGTATTTATTTGATTCCTTATTTGTATATTTATTTATTTATCTAGAATAAGTGTTTGTAGTATAAGTATTTGCTAATGCAAATGCATTTTCCACTAATTTTAATTTTCAAAATTTTTCCGGTCTTAGCAGAGTCGTATTATAATAACTTGTTTTAAAGATCTCCTCGTCTAGTGGTCTTATAATGGAAGCAATTTAAAATAAGAACATTATATATCGAAGTAGCTCAGCGTTTTTAAAATGAAATAATGGTGTTTGAGTGCCCTACGCAAATTCAAGACTACATGGGACAGTAAGGCCGCTTTCACACTAAAGTGGCACGTCGCACGTGGCATGCCACTTGGCACGCCAGTTGAAAACGAACATCCGGATATATATGAAGCCTTTCACACAGAAGTGGCGTGACACGCCGCATGTGCCACGTGCGACTTGCAACGCAGGTCTTACGTGGCACATGGGACGTGTCACGCCACTTCAGGTGTGAAAGCGGCCTAATTGCTGCAAACGCCTTCAAAAAAAAAAATGCCCATGTTGCATGAGGATATTATGCAAATCTTAAGGCAATGATCTTACTGTAATAATGGAGGCTGACGCCTTCTTCACTTTTAATTTCACATTTATGAAAAATCATGTGAAATATTTTCCAAGTTCGTCATATTGTACGCATATGTTGAAACATCTGTCTGATTCTTCCTCAGCTCTTTTAATCGCCCCTACTGTGAATTCATTTTCCCATACCAATAGCCAAAAGTGTCAAAGAGATAAGTCACGGGAGTTTAACAGTCAATCATATTAAATCATCGTAAACCGGTGCTTTAGAACTGCTTGAGTTGGCAATCTCCTCGCAGGTTTGGGATAGTGTGTGGTTATAATGGGTGTGGCAAAGATTGTATGTCTTATTTGAGTCTTTTTTCATGTGCATTGGACTCTGGGTTTACTCATCCTCAGTAATAATGTTCTTTTTGCAGTTAGTAGTAATGAGCATGTTAAAGGTAAGAATTTTATTTAAAAAGTTGACATAGGACAGAAATGGTTGCAATTTTTGCTATTTTCTTACATTGCTGGTTTCTTATCTTGATCATCAACGATGGCTGGAAAGATCACATTAGTGAAGTGAAACTAGAAAATATAAAGCAAAGACCTTATAAACACGATGTGAGTGTTGGGACAGAACATGGCGAAACTGGGTTCTTGGGAGTTAAACCATTAGTAGGTCTAACCTGGATGTATTATATATATATATATATATATATATATATATATATATATAATATATA
>JAXCGZ010005942.1:42500-72500 GCA_037179515.1 Halocaridina rubra | reverse complement strand
TATATATATATATATATATATATATATATATATATATATATATATATATATATATATATATATTCGTTGTTTTATTTAATGGGCTTTTCCTACCATTTTAGATATATGTTAACAGTTCAGTGTTGTTTATATATATATATATATATATATATATATATATATATATATATATATATATATATATATATATATATATATATATATATATATATATATATATATATATATATATATATATATATATATATATATGTATATATATATATATATATATATATATATATATATATATATATATATATATATAAATGTGTGTATATGTGTGTTTGTTTGTGTGTATACGCATGCGAGCATTATGAAGAATTTATATGCTTCGTTATTCAGCATTCCATAGGAGAAGCTCCCACGGCTCCCCGTGTCTCTGTTTCAGACTTACAATATAGTTTTTATTGGAGATATTACCAGTTGAAAGAGAGAATAAATTAATATTTCTGTGGACTTTAAAGTGATATGTGGATTAACAGAGATTAAATTTTATTCAGTAATTGAAGAGTGAATTCATGCGAAAGACCAGACTCCACTATTTTGAAAGGGAGATGAATTTACACCAGTGAAAAGATCGATTTAATATTATATTGGATTTTATATCTTTTGCTTGAGGCAATGAACGCCATAGAGCTAGTGAAATATAGTTTTGAACAACGGAGGGGTCTTGCTGCTACATATATATATACATTTGAAGAGAGAGAGAGAGAGAGAGAGAGAGAGAGAGAGAGAGAGAGAGAGAGAGAGAGGAGAGAGAGAGAGAGAGAGAGAGAGAGAGAGAGAGGGCATTAACTGGAAAAAATTCCATATGTTGAGGGAAAAAAAGGAGACAAGATTTACGTCTTGGAATTTCGTTGCCAGAGAATTCCCTGTGGGAACTGGAGCGACCAGTTCGATATTTTTCTTTTTTATTACATGATATTTTAAGATGCTTAGCAATGGTGGGGTATTTTTTAATTCTATATATTTCTTTGCCCTTTCATTCACGTTTTGCTTCTCGACTTTACTTACTCATCCCCTTTCTTCTTCTTCCTCCTCTTCGTCTGCTACTCTCCTTTCTCCTATTCTTCTTTTTCTTTTTCCTCTGATTGTTCTTCTTCGTCTTTTCCTCTTTTCTTTTTCTCTATTCTTCTTTATCCTTTTCTACTTTCCACCCTTCTATTTCTCTCCGCATGGTATTTCTTTTTTATTACTTCGTTATTTTCTCTTTCCACTTCTCCATCTTTTTTCTTTTCTTTTTCATGCTTTTCCTTTTTTTCATCTTCCTTCGTTTCTTCTTCCTCTTCATCTTCTTAATTTTGTTTTCTTTCTTCTCCCCTTTTTTCTTTTTTCTTATTTTCCTCTTCATCATTTTCCTCTATTTTCTTTCTCTTTTTTTGCTTTTTATTCCAACTTTCTTTTTTATCTTGTTTCCTTTTTATTTTTATTTATTGTTGTTGTTGATGCTGTTCTTTTTTTTCTTCTTCTTCTTCTTCTCTTTCTTCCTCTCGTTCTTACTTTATTCTATAATGAAGACTCTTATAAGAGCTATGCTAACCTAACATTCTTGTATATTTTTTGACATTTGTGCGCTTGCCGTTATTCTTTTTCATAATTCCATCGTCGCATAAATATTTTGATGTTTTATGAACTACTGAAGGCTTTGAAACCTCTTCATATTAGTAGTCGATGATAATTTTTATACCTTTATAGGACACTCTTTTACATAAGCTTATAATCCTCTTTGATATGTTCCTTCCTTCATCTTCACCAGCTCTATTATCCCGTGTTTATACGGGGTCGCTCTTTTTGATGAGCCGCCTAAACCTGCCTCTGTCGCCTGTCAAGTTGGTATCAAGGCCCTTCTCTCTCATAGCCGCTGCTATGTAATCTGTCCACCTTGTCTTTGGTCTTCTTCGCCTTTGTTTTCCCTGCAATTTTCACATCCAGTCATCTCTTCTCGTCATTCTTTCTATCTGTCTGGCCCCTTGTATCGTCTTCGAAAATTCCACTACCTTCACGGTTCTTCTGATCCTTGCGTTGCTCATCTTATCACAACATCCTCATTTCAACGATGTTCACCTTACTCCCGTTGGCTTTCTTCGCAGGTGTCTCCGCTCCTTGCAACGTCTTTGCTGGTCTTAACAGTTTTGTATAACGTCAATTTTAATTTCATGGAAGGAGAAATAAAAACCATGTGAGGTGCAATCTAGTACAACTCTGTGTCGGTTCCAAGCCCTGGTAAATAAGGGGAGTTGGCCTTAGAGAAGGCATTTGGCAGTAAAGTAAGCCGAAACCGTGATGATCCGCAACCTGGGAATTGTGAAAGATAGTGTATTTTCCTTATTGATGCGTGTAAAATGCATCCATGGTAACAGATAAGAGATTCATGTATACGTATTGATGTATTTTTTATTTTGGTTTTCATTTTTTTTTCATTTTTTTTTTATTTATCATTACAAACGATGATATATTGTATTCGTGACTAGATAACCAGCTTTATGAGGGTTTTAACTTGATGTACAAGTTTTTGACAGCTCATTCTCCAGCTCTTGCTTTTGTACTTCTAAATATGTAAGAGCTGAATTTGTGAGTTCCTGGTTAGAGCCCAATACTATATCCACAGAGCTGGCGAAGGGCGATTTTCTCGAATACTCTATTGAAGGTCTGTGCTTTGATGCATATCTAGCCAATTTTTGGGAATAGAGAAGTATTTATTTAACTTTTTTATATCCTGATATTATTTCCTCCATTAAATCTTGATCCGTATGATTTATTATATCTTACTATTATTAATGCATACAAAATTACAAGTTGAATTTCTTGCGAGCCTTGAATATTAAAGACACTCCCACGAGTACCTATGCAAATTTATTTGTGTACTCACTCAAACTTCTACTTAATTGAAACAGACTTAGGATTGTAGATACTTTGATAGTTTTTATGAGTGTGATACCAGGACAGGCAGGAAAATTACCCGGGCTCAAAGTAAACATTAAGAAGAAAAAAGTAGAAGGTAAGGACATGACAGAAATAGGGGAGTGATACAAAATAGGAAAAGGACTGGTTTAAAATATAGCCGAAGGACTTAGAACCGAAAGATATGGCAAGATTAGGCCCTGAGATGACGATCGGTCGCTTTTTGAATTACAAAAGACAGAAGGAGGAAGAAAGTTCCAGAGTCTGGAGGTGGTTGGGAAGAAGCACTGACCAGTCCGCGAGCTACAAATCTCCACGCAGTACTTGTGAGACGAGGCCGCTTGGCGAGTGTTATGCGTCCTCGGCAGTGGGGGAGGGATGCAACTCGCCAACTCATCGGAACACCGATAAAAAAGAGAAAGGGATGATACTTACGGCGAAGAGAAAGAGAATCCAGATTAAAAGTAAAAGAAGGGTCACTGATGAGTCTGACTACCTTAGATTCAACCCTATCAGTGAGGTAAGTACAAGAAACACCTAAGATGTACGAGCAGTATTCTAAGCAGGGACGGGTAAGACCTTTATAGCTTTTAAATAACTGTAAAGAGGAAAAGTAATGACGAAACCGAAACAGAACCCCCAATTTTTTGGATGCAGATTTAGATATTTGGATTATGTGATTCCTCCGAGATTAGTTACAGGCTATCTGTATTCTTAATCTGTTATTAGAATTAAAAGGGTAAATTTCGTTAGTTTTGAAGACAATTGGTCTATCAGTACGAGAAAAATATGAAGAGAAAGCCAGAAACTGTTTTCGGGTCATTAAATTTTAATTAATTTTGCCTGCCCCACTCAGATACCCAACACAAATCGGAGTTGAGAGTAGAAGAAAGAGTGATATGAGAATGATTACGAGTAACAGATGAAGGTTTTGAAAAAATTCAGAGGAAAAATGAAGGGTAATTGTCAGCAAAGGTGTAGAGAAGAGAGGAGGATGGGGACTGAGGAAGATCGTTGATGAAGAGAAGGAACAGAGCAGGGGAAAGAGTAGAGCCCTGTGGAACACCACTGTTAACAGGGAATGAGCTAGAATCTAGATGTTATGCAGTCAACAGTCACAGATATAAAACGGGGAGAATGGAAAGTGGAAATCAGAGAGCAGAGAGAAGGGACAAAGCCATAAGCAGGGAGTTTGGTCAACAAAGCCTTGTGCCAGACTCTGTCAAAAGTCTTTGAGATATCAAGAGCAACGACAAAGAATTCCCCATAGTTCCTCTGAGAAGATGACCATACATGTTTAAGTTAGAACAGGAAGTCACCAGTTGATTTTGCCTTGCAGAAGCTGTACTGGTGATCAGAGATAAGCGAGTTAGATTCAAGATGTTTCAGGAAGTGAGAATTGAGCAAAGTTTTAAATATTTTAGCGATAGAAGAGGTTAGGCTAATAGGTCGTGAGTTTGAAGGAATAGTGGTCACCCTTCTTAGGAACAGGATGAACTAGAGCATGCCTCCAAGATGAAGAATATATACTGGTTGAGAGCATGAGGTAAAAATGACGGCAAAGCATGGGAGCCGTTTCATCAGCAAACTCCTTAAGGAACCTTGCAGGGCTACTAGCACGTCTGGGTGACTTGTTCGTCTTTAGAGAGTGAAGAACCTTATGGACTTTGCGTGAATAAAGCATAAAGGAGGGCATAGGGTTAGAGAGGGGTACAGTATGAGGGACAGGAGCGCTGGAATTGTTTATTTAAGAGTTGACGGAGAAATGAGAACCAAAGAGAGTGGTGTTACCAGTGGGAGAGCAAGCTATAGAACCAATCAGGACGAATGAGAGGGGGAAATCTTGAGTTTCAGAAGTTTTTGGAGAGATTATTGGCTAAGGACCTAAAACATATATTAGTGGGAGTGGAGCTAAGGTCATCACCTTTCCTTCTTAGAGGAGGGAATGAACACCTCCATGCCCGAGGTTATGATCTCGGCATCCTTTAGGGCTACCTGATCATAGTTGCGGGTCCGAAAGCAGTAGTCATCCCATGTGAAGTCGAAGAGAAATTTAGCAAATCATCGCGTTGGGTAACTCAAAGGGCCAAAGGCGATGCTGAATAGGAGGAATGGATGGCGGGGGAGCAAAAATGGAAGAGATTGAGATCTCAGAGTGGTCAGATTTACCAAGAGGGGAACGCACAGAATATGAGTAGGTCTGAGGATTAGAACTAAGAAGTAGGTCGAGAGTTAGCTGCATGTTCGTTGCGATTGGGAATACGAGTAGGATGTTTGATAATCTACTCCTGATCGTGAGTAATAGAGAAAGCAAGGGCCTCACTTCCTCCCACATCAGTATGAGAAGAATTAAGCTACTCAGTGTGCTGTACATTGAAGTTCCCAACATAGAGAACTTCAGCATGTGGGTGAGAAGATATCAAGGACTCATGGCAAGAGGACAGATATTCAAAGAAGAGACATAGTCAGTGGAGTTTGGAGAGCAGTAGCAGAAGCAAAGGAATATAGTGGTAGTGGAGATATAGATCTTCAGGCAGAGAACATCAAACTCATTAGATTCAAGGTCCATGAGCCATGCATTAGGGGTGTTAGTGTTGCAGTAGGCACAGACCCCACCTTTGGATTGGAAACGAGAATACAGGTTATAGTGAGAGATTTGAAATGGCTCACTGGAAGCATAGCTAGGCAGCTGCATTTCAGAGAGAAGGAGGAGGTCAGGGAGGGATGTACCCATGTTCTGTTCCACAGATGAAAGATTGAAGTTCAGACCACGAATATTAGAAAAATGAAGAGTGAAAGAATTAGATCTATCAAGAGGTGCTAGGTTAAGGGCAGAACCATTACTTCCACCAAGTGTGTCTACCCTCATGCCAATAGTGGAGTCCACAAGATCCCCGGAGATTCTTAGCATCTCCCTGTGCCGGGTGCTGGGGGCCATAAGCTGTGAACGTGCCATGGTTATAGTATAAATGGGGAAAAAGAGGCAAAAAAAAAAAACCAGAGATGGTGAGTGTTGTGCTTGTCAAATATAGTGGGATAGTTAGAGATGTGTAACAGATACGCCAGAACCATGCCTGAAAGAAGACTTAACCTTTATCCGTCTAGGCCAGTCCTAGTTTAGTCCGTAATACCTTCAGTTGTAGTATTTCAACGGGCGGTAGATGCTATGGCCAACCTGTTAATCGTATGGACGTTATATTTGAAATTTTGATGAGCGAATTCCCTTTTTGTTATTTCAACAGTTAACTTGATAAATGGGTCCATATTAATTCTTTATAAAATAATTTACATTGCTGTGATTACTATATATGATTTGAAGATATTTAAAGAGAACAGCAGTTTGCCCATCTCATTCCTGCGCTTATGAGGGTATTGTTACTACCGTTATGGCATTGAGTTGAGCAGGGGTTGGTAAGTGGGATTTACTTCTTCCCTGTCATTCTTTTCCTCGAATAAAGTCAGCGAAATTATACTGTACACACACCACCATCACGACCTAGGAGTAAGGCTTAATTTATCGCTTCTAGGATGGAATATATATCGATTAGTGAATTTTATATCCTTTACTTTTTTGTAACCTTTGAAAGAGTGAATTTTAAGCAAGTCTTTGGTAAAAGGGATATATCACAAAAAAATAAAATAGAAAATAAATAAACTTTGCGAGGCTGGGAGTTCTGAAATGATTCCAACTTGGGGGAAGTAGGATCAACTTATCCTCGTAAAAGGATTTCTGTGATTTCGTCAGTGTCTCGGAGACTTTTTGTTCTATCTATTTACTTATTTTTTTTTTTATTCATTTGTAGGGCAGACTCTAAGGGGATGACGGGGGAGAGGAAGTAACTATTATGTCATGAGAGTGTCTCTAAATGCCATGGTATTTACTAGTGAAACTTAAGTGCCACTGAAATAATCACTTAGTTTTCCAAGCTCGTTTCTTTATCAGACAGGGAAAGATTTACTCGGTGTCGATGAAGGTAATTTATGGATGAGTACTTTTACATATCATTGTTAGATACTACCATACGTCTGTATATATATATATATATATATATATATATATATATATATATATATATATATATATATATATATATATATATATATATATATATATATATATTCCTTTTAAAAGATTTAATAAAAATATAAATCAATACCTCTGAGCACCTGGAAGTCGTAGGGGATTTCGTTTAGGGTTTTCGTTGTTTGCTTATGCAATATATCATTCAACTCCTAATGTAGGGAAAAATTATAAGATTATTTCTTTTGCAAGCCTAGAATGTTAAAGACTTTCCCACCAATTTTCATCCGAATTTATATATATACTTACTCAGAATATTTAGTTGAAAAGGGTTTATAATTACTGACACTTTGATAGTTATGGACATTATATATTAACTTGAAGAATTTTACAATCATTTAGAGTGACATCCTGAATCGCTAGACGCAAAGTATATCACATCAGCCTTAGTTGTGAAGGTTCCATATATATATATATATATATATATATATATATATATATATATATATATATATATATATATATATATATATATATATATATATATATATATATATATATATATATATATATATCTGTTTCGCGAGAAACACGTGAATTTTGTAAGTATGAATGGTTATGTCTACGTAAGGAAATTGAAAGAAATTTTAGAGATATTCATTACTTTCGAGTGTATTTATCTACTACTCATCTTCAGAGGAATCTGAAGATGAGTAGTAGATAAATATACTCGAAAGTACTAAGGATCTAAAAAATTTCTTTCAAGTTCCATACGTACCCATAACCATTCACAATTACAAAATTCACGTGTTTATCTTGAAATATAATTATATATATATATATATATATATATATATATATATATATATATATATATATATATATATATATATATATATATATATAGATAGATAGATAGATAGATAGATAGATAGATAGATAGATAGATAGATAGATAGATAGATAGATAGATAGAGAGAGAGAGAGAGAGAGAGAGAGAGAGAGAGAGAGAGAGAGAGAGAGAGAGAGAGAGAGAGAGCAATATTAACTTTATGCATTGTGATTAGTTTCTTCCAACCTTGTTAAAGTTATATTTTCATTCATTTCCTTTATGTGGTATGGATTGGGTTTTATTTTCTGTGTGACAATCTTTCTCTGCCTGTGTGCGCTCAGTTCATTAGCTTTGACGCTGCTGATTATATATCATTTGTAGTGATGTGAATAATTTAATATTCAGCTCATTACTCCCAGGCTAAATATATACTGACTGATAGGGGCTGATGGTAAAGATGAAAACTCTATTTACTAAGTGCGATGTTACCGTAGAATTATAGATTGTAACTTAATTAGGTAAAGATGATCAATAGTTTGCAGCCAGCAAGGGGGCAAAATGATATGATAATGTAATTAAGACACCTTGAGAATGCAGATTTGAGCTGTACTTAAAGCAAGATTAGCCAATTTCAAAACTAGTAAAGGGTGCAGATGAATTTAGGAAAGATGGGAGTGGGCTGTGATGAAGACAGGGATGAAGGATATGTAGTTGGAAGGTTATGAAGTGAAGGAATATGGCGTTGGTTCGAGGAGAAATTACAGTTGGGAGACGCATATACAAGTGGAGTAACGAAAGTAGGTGGCTTGTTAAAGGAAGGAAATCGTGGATCTTATAAGTAGTTAAGAAAGGACGGTAGTTAAGGGGCATGTACATGTGTAATGGTAACATGGAGAAGTATTGTGGTGGGAATAGGATGCTATTGCTGAGGGATGTGAGAGCTTTGACACTGTATTTTGAAAGAAGCTTTTGTACCCATACATTGACACACTTTTACTACTAAAAGTATTTTTAAGATATCTCTCTCCGCCCCGGCTATTGTTGTCCTTCAACAATTCTCATCGCATATCAACACCTCTTCAACGCTGACTTTACATATTAAGTATTACAGTAACGTAATTCGGTGAGAAAATATGGTGTTTGTCACTATGCTGATTAATTTTCGAATCTTCTTTAATTTATGGATTTTTATTATTTTTTCCTCAGTACGAAAGTTTGGGTGAATTTTGTAAACGGAATTTATGAATCTATCCAACAGGGTCTAACCTTTTCCTAGGTTGTTGTACTCTTTTACGTTTGTTCAGTTTAGTAAGAATATGCCAGGATAAAATGAGTGAGGAGCACTGCATATTGAGCAAGAGTAATTGAAGATGCCTGGGAGGGGGCTGGGAATAGACGGCGCGGAGTTTGGGCAAACCATCTCTTGGAAACCCATGCATGTTAATGAAGTTCCTGTAAGCGTCTCTTTAATAACTCTTTTCAGACCAACTTGTTCTAGCTATTTTCAGGCTCCCTGAAATGCCGCTCTGGCTTTTCTTGGAAAACATTATAGTCATTTTGTTAAATAACCTTTGAAATTGGATCTGGATCCTCCTGTGTTTAATGTTTAGTAGCAATGTTGTCAGATACAAGTAATGCAAATGCAAAATGTAAGTAGCATTTACTTTCTCACAGGATATATTGTGGCTCCCTCACTTCAAATACTTTGGCAGTGCCAGTATGATATGTTTATAGAAAGTTATGAATTTGCTATATGAACTATCACAGCTCTTGGGAGAAATGCGAATATTAATGATAAAAAACAGAAGTCAAATAGTTCCTCTTTATCTCATAGGGAATGAAGCAGACACCAACGTGAGAGTTGCGGAACTGCCGTTTTTCCCCTAGTCGAATTCTTTTTCCATGTAGAATCTTCCCTCATAACCCTCATTCTACAACTAATGTCTATTTTCAGCCTGTTGAGCTGACATTGAAGTACCTCACAAATAAATTCACTGCCCTCATTATCCCTAAGTGACTCCGGTAAAAAGGAAGCTGCATCACCCACCGAGGGGAGTTAAACCCCAGATCGCCAGAATTGGAACTGAGCGCTATATCCACTGAGTTCATGGAGAGGGTAGCTATTGAATTATCCCAAGAATTTGTGATGATCTGTGAAGGTGGTTGTTAAGCAACAGAGATGGAGATTATTTGTGTTGAAGCTGCTCTTGATAATATCTATTTTGCAATCATCGGCTCTCCTTTCAGCTGCCTTTTTCTGTTTCCTGGCTTTAACTTTCTCCCTTTCAGCTATTTTTCTGTCTCCTGGATATCTGTTTTGTTCTGTGGCTTCCTTCCTCTTTCTCTTTGTCATGTTTACGAGCCGATGTAACTCTACCGGGTGTTAGCATTATCATTTCTTTATAATGAAACTTGGATATTGGAAGAGACTTTTGTTGCATTTCGTATGCATGCAGTGCATTTTTTTTATTTGAAGGTTTAAATTGTCCTTGCTCTTTGGATGCGCTAACAAAATGCAGCAGAATACATCATATCTTGACATTTTAAGCTTTCATATTTGAAAACATTATCCATGTTTTTCTAGGTTTCCTCTACCCAACTTTATCATTTTTGACATATTTTTATCTATGTTCTTCTCAAAGTTCTCAAATCAGGCATTGGTTTAGCCTGCTGCCTCGTGTGTGCCAGTAGGCATGTTGCAGTGTCCTCTATTCTTATGTTCTTATGTTCTTATGTGAATCCTATCCGCAAACTGTTCTCCAAATATAATCATAGTGTCTGTTCATTTTTGTGGACTCTTTTGATCCATCCAATCCATGCGTTGAGTTCGGGGAAATTTTAGGAAATATGAATCCTACCGTAATACTGTTCCCCAAAAATAGGCATTAGTATGAAGCCAAGTCTCACTGGAATTGCGTGGAGTTTTGTAGCTTGCGGATTGGTCGGTGCAGTGACTGCATCTTCCCCTCCTCCTCCAGACTCTGCAACTCTCATCCTCTTTTTGTCTTTCCTAACTCTTATGACCTATCTTCCTTCAAAAAGTTAATCTATCTTCATCTCAGGGCTTAATCGTACAGTAGTTCTAGGTCTTCATTACCTCGACTATTCTTTCAGCCTGTCCTCTTCCTGTTATTTATCATTCTCTTGTTCTTTATTCCAACTTTTTCTTTGTCGCAATGTTTTCATTTTGCCCGGGAATGATAAGGGCAATTATCTGTCCCGGTGTTGCACTCATAAAAATAAAAAGCCATATTTGTAAAAGTTCTTCATAAGGCTTCATTGGTCCATTCTCTTCATACACTAACACTTACTATTATATTAATTAAAATTATATTCATTTATCACTTAGTCTATTCTTCAAAAATTGTGTCACATATGTCGCGTCCATTGCCTAGTAAGATACACATCTACTTATATGTTGTAAAAAAAAAAAAGTAATTTAATTTCAAAAAGAGCATCTTCAACAGCAAACCTTAATGAACAGATTTTATTTGAAAAATATATTTACATTCGTCTTCGGCAATCTCTTTTTCTTTTGTTATGCCTTGTGATGGAACCAGTTCTTTTTATGAGTGTGACACCGGGACATGCAAAGACTGCCCTCATCAATAAAGGCCCGGGCACGAGAAGACATGTCTTGTGTGCCTTGGTGAAATAAGAAAGATATTGCTCTTTTAAAAGAGAGACTGTCATTTATAGGAGGCTGCAATGTGTCTGAGATTTGTTCTTTAAATTTTTCTCTATCTATTCAAACTGAGGGATGGTTTAAATCCTTATTTGTTATTACATGCGATAATATAATACATCATGATGCATCGTTATTCGTGTTGTGAAAAGACGGTGAATATATGCTTAGTAAGTTGAGAAATTTAATTTTTCTGCACCGTTCTGATTAAATCAAAGTATTTTCCACGAAAAAATTTGATGTGATGTTCTATTTATTATAAAAAAAGAAATATATATATATATATATATATATATATATATATATATATATATATATATATATATATATATATATATATATATATAGAGAGAGAGAGAGAGAGAGAGAGAGAGAGAGAGAGAGAGAGAGAGAGAGAGAGAGAGAGAGAGAGAGAGAGAGAGAGAGAGAGAGAGAGAGAGAGAGAGAGGAGTCATACTTTAGAGACAAATATTCCTCTGTTAATTCTGAAAGTTAGGCCATACGTCTCACCTTTTCTTCTCATTGTATTCTCTCTTTTGCCATCACTACATGGTATAACATCTATTTTATAATAGCTTATCTTATTCTGAGAGCATTGGGATTGTTGCCTTCTTCGTGACAAATGGCGTGGTATAAAAGTGGAAAGGGTATATATATTTAAGTTTTGGAAAAAGAAAGAAAAATCTTATAGGTGACCAAAGAAAGTGTGAGGAGACTTCACTTTCTTGTGATTTTTGTAGAGACGTAGTTGGTGGTGGAGGGCCTTGGACGGGATAAAATGGGGATATTTTGTGCCTGATTTCATTTTTTTATTCTGATGCGTTCTTCTAAAAGGCTTTAAAACCGCTGGAAGTATTTTGAAGATGTTCTACATACATTATTGTCATTTTTCCTTCGCTTTATATGATAATGAAGTCAGTCTTCTCTTGGGAATATCAGGACCAGAATGTGAAAAGTTCAGTTCTGTACCAATAAGCTTTCTGATGTAGACGTGCCTTTGTATAGAGGCGCTTCGTTTAATCTTTTTTTTTTCTTTGTATAATTTTGTTTTAATTTTTATTTTTTAACATTGTTTTAATGTAATTATATATTATGTCCATGTCTGGTATGTCTACCTGTATTTATATATCCTATTTTACTTATGTATCCTTGCATTTGTTTATTTTGTTTATAGCTACTCTGATTATGCTTAAAAGATTCGATATAAGTAAAGCCTCCATGTTTGTAGCTCGTGAAATAATGAAGGTGAGTTTTGCGAGAGAGTTGACTGACCTCTCTCTGTAAAGAGAACGGTCATAATTTTGATCCTCTATCAAGGGCGAGAGCCTCTCTCCCCCATTTGTGTCACCGAGAAGGATGGCTGTGAGTTGCCTGCTCATGCAACCTCACTTACAATGTGAGTGTTGCCACTTACAGAGAAAATACCCTCCCCCCGTGAGGCTAATCCTACTAGTATAATCATCACATCATCGATAAAGAAGTACCTGTTGAGTGATGTCCATTTTGTCCGGCCAAAAACTAAACCTTTGGGACTGTTAGTTTCTGGTCAGAGATAATGCCAAAGTAACTGTGTAGATCAGAGTGTGTTAGACTTGTAAATGCGTAAGGCGAGAGGTTTTGGTGCCATCGTGTCGCTTGCACATGAGCATATTTTTTACCTCTTTAATGTGGACGAAATGTACTTGTTGCAGTATTGTGTGAGTGACTCATGTTCTCTTCTGTTTAAAATTCTTTTCATAAGAAGCAAGTTTTTGACATTTTTTCCCCCAATGATTATAAGACAAAATGGCATCAATACCTTTATTATCTTGAAGAGGATATTTTGGACAATAGTTTGTGATGCTGAATTAGTTAGGCCTATGTAATTACTCGTATATTTGTATATGACCTAATTTTTTAGTGTGCTCATGAACCATAACCAATACAAAGTTGAAACTTGTCATGATGGTGATTCTTGTGATTGTACTCTTTAGTGTATTGACTCAGACGCTTTTTGTATATCATTGAGTAATTAGCGCTGTGCTGTACCCTTTTATTTCCCTTGACCTTGGCCTTTGACCACCATGCCCAGCCCTATCGTTGCCCCTCCCCCGCACCAACACTCTTCAAGACAAGGGCCTGAACGCAAACATTTGGAGGCACGCGAGAATGTGCACGAATCATAATGATATAATCTATCATATATATATATTTTCATATTAATTTTTTTTTCACGTACATCAGAAACTTCTTATGTCCCTCTACCATAAATATGCTGAATTGCCATATCTGGTTTATCTCACTGGCCAATATAACAGTATTTTTTTTAATATACTTCTGTTGTCTTTTTAAATAGCATGTGCTTACTTATTGCCAACATTTAAGACAAAAAAAAAAAAAGACATGGCTATCAATATGGTCAGTATAATTTCTATCAGTTCTCTAATTTGAAAACGAAAAGAATGAAAGGGGCACTTTTATTGGGATGAATAGGAAAAAGGGACACCTCTGATCTGTTTTTTCTCTTTTTTCTCTATAGGCCCGGTGACAACCCCTTCTACAGCAACATCGACAGTATGCCTGATATTCGACCCAGGCGGAAGTCTATACCCCTTGTCTCTGAATTGGTAAGTGATTCCGTTTGTTATACTTCAGAGCCAACCATCGACGCAGCGTAGAAATAGAGAACACTTGTTCCTCTATAGTACCTGTGCAATACCACACTAACTCCATTGTGTCCTAAATACAATAAATGTCTCGGAGTGATGGTTTTATAGCCGATATTTCCGAGCTCTCTCCATTGATTTCTAAAACATGCTTAGGAACATGCAAAGAAAACATGACAACACTAATCCATCTCATTTTTAATACTTTTGGGAGATATTTATGATTATTATTTCGTATTTGTATTTAGGTCACAGTCATCGAAAGTAATAGCTCCAAATAACTGATCAATTACTTGTAGCCTGAACACTTCTTTTGTTTCGGATGCGCTGGAACATTTCTAGACAGTGTGATATAAGTAATAAAATTTTTACATTATGGGTATGTTAAATTGGTCTTTTGTACAATTCAGTTCAGAACTTCAGAAGAAGATTAATATAGTTTTCCCTGCCATACTTCATTCTCTTTTTCTCTTTTTTTTTTATTTATCAATAAAAGTCTGAGTATAGTCCATAATATTATCGGGAATGCACAGAAATATCTTTCTTGAGTTAAAGTATAAATATTATTAAGGTGAATATCTCAGTCAAGAAGTACTTTGGGATGAATGATTTTAATATGTGACCAATTGGAACATTTTTCATTAATCGTGTACTGGTATATTTTATGATAGATATAAAGAGGTTATGTTATGTTTCATTTCATTCATTCTTCTGCAGCTTTTAAAGCTGAAATTAACACACAATTATCAAATAGCTCCAAGTTGTAACGATTTGTATTCATACGATTTAGAATTATTTGGCCTTCTTAATAATCTGCCATTTTTATGTAATTGTGATATCGGTGTCAGTGTTATATATAATAAGTTTATATATATATATATATATATATATATATATATATATATATATATATATATATATATATATATATATATATATATATATATATATATATATTGATTTGATATACTGTATAATAATTAATTAACAGACGGTAGGGGGTGTGCAGGTTCATCGTGGTATGCATAGTGACGGTGTATACGCAACTATTGAATTTATTTAAATTTTTATTATGTTAGTCACTAGGTAACAATACGTCTAAATACTTGACAGTGTCTGAACTTTGACAAAAGTTATATACTTATTGTGTATATGTGTGTATGTGTGTTTATTAATGTTCGTGTCTTTCTCTCCTTTTCATGCTGCAGGTGCTTAAGGTACTATCCTTTACCGTTTATCTGTATATCTATCTATCTATCCATATATATATATATATATATATATATATATATATATATATATATATATATATATATATATATATATAAGTATATTTTCGTTTTCGTTAATAGATATCATTGCAGTGTATGATCTTGATACCGTAGTTGCTTAGAATTTGTTGAAAGTTTATATTATCAATACATGTTTCATAGACTTGTTTTCTTGTCAGGTCGTTCATTGAGTAATTTATTTTTTCTCGAGTGTAGTGTTGTGTTAATATTTCAGAATATCCTCAGTTATAAAATTCTACATTGTCTAATATATATATATATATATATATATATATATATATATATATATATATATATATATATATATATATATATATATATATATATATATATATTATATATATATATATATATATATATATATATATATATATATATATATATATATATATTATAAGTTCTACCTCTCTGTATCATGAATATCTACAGCTTGTATTTAATAATTCTCATAGTCTTAAAATAAAAAAAAACACAAAAAATTTAGTCTTCATATTTTATATGATATACATTCTATACTGTCATGGATATTCTTGAATATATTTTTTTATATATTTTGTTCATTCGTCCACTAGCATGAGCTCATATTATTCAGTAATTATCAAACGTAATATAAATATGTAATTATTGTTTGGCTCTGGCTTCAATGTTGTCATTATTCTGAACGTCTTATTTCTGCTTATTCATGAGTCGATGCATGGACATTGTCAAATTATGTATCATATTATTCCTGTTTTTATTATTATTCTTATAATCTATATATGTATATACACAGTGTATATATATATATATATATATATATATATATATATATATATATATATATATATATATATATATATATATATATATATATATATATATATATATATATATATATACGCTAGGGATCCAAAAGGATCCGAATATAAGTTTTGTTTTCTTTTTTTCATTAAGTAATTCATGATTTTATTTTTCATTTTGCAACATTGCTGGCTAATGTCTCTGCATTCTAGCACATGTTAGGAAGATTTGCACTTATAACAGTAGTCGCTGCTTAAAACGTATTGATTTTTTACTTACTTTTTTCATCCAGGGAGTTTCAATTCATCTATTAAATTAGTTACATTAATATATATATATATTTTTTTTGTGATAGTCTTGGGTTATTTTTAAAGAATTTTCACTTTTTCTCTCACTGATTTTTTTTTTTACAGTATTACCATTACTTTGCACCATTTATTATCCTCTGTTTTCCAGCTGCAGAGAGTATACAGCAAAAGAAAAGAAAAGAATATACGTCTATTTGTTGTCATGTGTCAAAGCTTTCTTTTTGGTTTCTGTGCCTAAATCAATCTCTCTCTCTCTCTCTCTCTCTCTCTCTCTCTCTCTCTCTCTCTCTCTCTCTCTCTCTCTCTCTCTCTCTCTCTCTCTCTCTCTCTCTCTCTCTCTCTCTCTCTCTCTCTCTCTCTCTCTCTCTCTCTCTCTCTCTCTCTCTCGACATTTGTCTACAGATATTTTTCTGCCTGTTTGCCGGTCTGGTCTTTTTATTCCCATGCCTTCTCCTCCCTCAGGATCATATTAATTGTTACTCTCTTCCAGTAGTTAGAAAAATTTCTCAATGTCTCCTCTCCTCTCCCTTCATTTTTTCTATTTTAGTAGATGAAGTGGCAATCAACAATCACTTTATATCTCTGCATCCAGCCACCCCTTATATCATTTATATCTCGAGAATTCCTCATTGTCTCTTTTTATGTATTTATAATACACAGATCGGACGTTTTCGCATAAATATTTTCAAGAATAATCTAAGAGGAAGTAAGTATTAAAATTCCTATGCATAACTGATGGATCTAGAGGTATAATATGTTGGACCCCACTTTTTAACTTACTTTTTTTCTGATAAGTAGTCGAGACTCATTCAGGGGAAGGAGATCTGAGTCAAAGGAATACAAGTTTTACCTATTTCTGTTTTGTAATTTTTGCGGTTTACCACCTGGTATCGTCAGTCAGAATTATATTTAGTTTGAGAAAGTATGCTTACTTAGTCATCTGCAATGGTGCAGGACGTATCGTCAAGAAAGCTGGATATTTTTTACTTAATTATCAGATACTGTATCATAGGTAAGTATTTAACAGATTCTCTAGTATGACGTGATAAAATCAAAGGTAAGGAGTATTTCTTCTTATTTACTCATCTTACATTAATGTTGAAGGAGACATTGAGAGATTTTTATTCGTATGATATTATCTTTAATCCTCTATAACTGTATTAACTCATACATGTACAGTTAGCCTTAGAAGAAGGTTATGGTTTGATGCCAGAATCTGAGCTGAGGGATGGGTATAGAGATCACTTCCCATATATGGTGACCTATATAAAGAGATGATGGCAGATACCATTCCCTAATATCTTCTTAATTGACTTACTTCGTTCTTGGTATTACTTGTGACAAGGACATGTGTATGTCCAGGAGGGTGGTCAGGGAGATTTTCCAAAGTCATATGTCGATATTTCTATAACCATTAATTAATTATTCGTGCTTTGTTGTAAATCTTGAAGTTTTTTTTTATACGAATTTGGCTGTTCGACTTCATCATAGCCATGTCTTGAGATATACTTTTTATTCTTTTAACCTCTGAGTTACTCCTAAAATATCGACATTAGACTGAAATTCAGAAACCAGTGACCCTCCTCCTATAATTTATGAAATGAGAAAGTAAATCCTTGAATATCTGTTTCTTAAAGAATATGAGATAACACTAAGATACATAAATATATATGTTATTAGTATCAGAATATAAGTTTTTTAAGACTAGTTAGTGAATTTAATTTTAATATCAGTTAAAAAGAAATGAAGATAGTATGTTTGGAAGTTTAACTTGTAAATTTTGTATATCATGAGTAATGATAAAATTCAAGTACTTTGACATGTAAATGTGGGAGTAATCTATAGAGAGAGTACAAGAGTATGAATTCCACATCCATTGTACAGACCCCCGAACCCCATTATGATCATTGTCGCCTTTTTCTAAGCATAAGGCTAGTCATGATATACAGTCAAAACACGAGAAAGATGGGTCCTTATCTCTCACCACTTGGGGCTCTTTTGCAGTTGTAATGAAACTTCCTGCACTCTGAGTTGAAAAGTAGTTTTCATCTTGTAAATATTTTTTTTTCTCAATCACATTCAAAAGAAAATATATGTTGCGTGTAGTAGCCCTCCAAAATATGAATGATATAATGCAAGCAATATGCTCACAGTACCTGCGAAGATAATATCATTTTTGCTCCTCTTCTCATTCTCTGCCCATGTGCGTTGTCTACATACATGCCTTCTTCTTCCTCCTTCGTTCGTTCGTACGTTCGTATCCCCTATAAATCCTTCAATTGTTCCCGTGTCCAGTTTATTGTAAGTACTACCAGCCGATGTCGTCTCACTTTACGATGACCTCATACAGCTTTCGCCAGGTAGAAAACACCCTCCCCCCCCTCACCCTGTAAAACAGTCGAGCAAAATGACAAAATGGAAGCACCCCACCTGCCCCTCACCAACCCTATTTGCATTACCAATCTGGCTATTCTTAGTTTAAAAGGCACCAAATGAAAGTAATTCAATTGTTAATATATATATATATATATATATATATATATATATATATATATATATATATATATATATATATATATATATATATATATATATATATATATATAATGCAAAACGAAATTACTTTATTTGACATCCTCTTCTGACCCTGGTCGTTTAACTAATGCCGTTTGACTTCCCTATCCCCCTCCTCCCTGGAAGCCCAGCCCACAGTCCCACTGTGACAGCATTTCATTGCTTCGCGTCTCAGTGTCCCACCAGAATTTAATGGTATAGTGCATCCTGGCATGGAGGGACGGATGGAATGCAATGACAATGATGATAAGATTCATAATAATCTTGATATTACTATAGAATTTCCTGGCGAAAGAGGTTTTTGGTCGTCTGCATTTGATGTCTTCTCTGTCATTCTTAAATTATGTTTAGAAACATGCCTTGTTCTTGCTGTTTTGATGTGATCCGTTGTTTTATTTCTTAATCAGTATATGAATGTTTTTTTCTTTATGCCTGGCCAGTTAATGTTCTTTCTGATGACTGTGTATACTTACTAACTTTGATATACTCTGTGCATATATGAGACTCTGCGCGGCTCCTCTGTGTCTTTATTTTAATATATATATATATATATATATATATATATATATATATATATATATATATATATATATATATATATATATATATATATATATATATATATATATATATGTGTATATATATATATGTTCTTATATATATATTTTTTTTTTTCACTCTACGGCATTGTATCACCTGATATATAAACCTATTTTGCAGTCTATCGCTAGCACCCGATCAGTCTACAATATACGTCTACGCATCGAAAGCAAATAACAGCATTTATTTCTTGACTTATTCATTTGTTATATGTTGACTGTGCCAACTGTGATTTTTATATATATATAAGCCAGAGGATAACACCAGAAGAATGCTATTATTGCTTATTGTTTTTTGTTTTGATTTTTAGATATTTTTCTGTAGATATTTTATCCTCCTTCACATGTACATATTCATTTAATATCAGTCACGTTTTACTTTTTAGAACTGGTTCTAAGAAATAATATTTAACCTTCGTTTTTTCTCGAGCTTTAAGAATATTAACTCTTTAAACCTTTGGAATATAGAAGGAGAGTGTATAATCTTTGTACAACCAGAGTGTCATGATACAACTCTCCTCTCTTGAAAACTCCTTCAATCTGCAACCTGTATGTTTCACATTGCACACTTGACCTCCAGTGAAATAATTTACTCATTATTTATATATGAATGAGAAACTGTCAGCACGAGCTCAGTTATAAGTTTATATATATATATATATATATATATATATATATATATATATATATATATATATATATATATATATATATAATGAAAATGAAATATACATAAGAGTTATTATATAAAATGTTTGTGTCTGTTTATGGCTATGATAATTGTGACAACACCATAGCGGCACCAAGTGGCACTACCTATATAACGCATGTTGGTCATAGGCACTTAAATAAACTTCACTTGTTACATGTGAATGTATTACCTTTTAAGTATGACTTCCGGAATTGTGTCGATTGTCTAGGCAATATAGACATAATCCCTAATTGTTGTGAAAATTACAAAATACGAAAAAACAATATTTGTCCCAAGATCTGCTTTCATTAAAAGCGTATAAGCTTCACCTACTCTTTACACTGAAGGAGGCGTTATTGCCCGTAGACTGCATTTTGATGAAGGTATATGCTGGGGGGGGGGGGCATGTGCCAGCGGGAGAGTTGAACTTGGTGCTTAAATAGGTTATTTTGTATTTTCTGAACAGTAGGGACTGAATAATGCCTCTGATATCTTTACATTGTTTAGGAGGAATTATACTTCATTAGTGACAAGTAGATTAAGAAGCAATTTATGTGAATAACTTCATATTAACTAGATCATTCAGGTTGTATTTTTTAAACAAGAATGAGTAATATTCAATACAATTTTAGGAGTATTTGGCAAAAATAGGCGACAATATGCATCATCGTATTTAAAATATTGAAGAATATATAACTTACAAATTTTTACAATTCTTTTCATGTAATAATCATATGTCACACAAACACCTTCATGTTCATCATCCTTGTTCTAAAGAACTTATGCAGTCCATTGTTAAGAAAAGGAGCTTTCATGCAACGTCAAGTGCTGAAGAGGTATCCTTCTTCTTCTTCTTCTTTTCTTACATTACTTTGTTTCTGCATTTCGTACGGTATTAAAACAGAGCAAGGGCACATTCACACCAAAGTAGCTATTTTTTATTTATTATCAGTCTTTGCCATTTTTACTCTTTATTTACCATTTCTGTTGGTTCGTCAATTGTCTTTTAAAACAGATAATAATTTACTGCAAGATCTTAGTTACAAGAGGTCTGTCTTTCACTCAGGCAACACTGTCACTCTTTTTATACATGTTTTTGGAAATCATGTTAGAAAATCGTTCTTATGTAGGGGTGACAGTCTGATAACACTGATATAAAAAATAAGATTAGACGCTCTATCATCTTAGGAATCTCTTACATAATTTTGATGTAATCTACTAATGATTTAATCTACATTAAGAAGTCCATTTCTCATCATGTCTAGAAATGTGAAACTATTGCAAACGGTGAATTATATCATAGAATAAGAATTATGTTGTCATGATTGGAATCTAGAAGACATGACTTAATAGTTTATAAGAAAAAAAAAAACCTGCACAAAAACAAGTAAATAAACATTCGTCATTCCTCGTCGAAGGATGTCACTTCTCAAGTTCCTCAATTAGCAGTTCTTACGTTTTTTTTTTTTTTTTTTTTTTTTTTTTAAGTAATGTGGGTAGTGTCCCAAGATTTAGATAATTATGATATTACCTATTTATCAGGCGTAAATAAAGATAAAAACTGTTTGCCTTAGATATCAGAAGTAAATAAGGAAGCCCCTTTAGTCTCGTAGTAGAATTGACGACTGCATGTGAACGAATAATAGTTGCAATGATAAATATTAATGTGTATAATGTAACGTGCGTGCATGAGTTTGTGTCGCTGCTAGATGTGTCATATCATTCTCAAAATAACAAGATAGAGCTGGGTAATAGTGTCATACATATCCTCATTATATTTTTTATACGGTGAATACGCTTACGTAATGATTATGTATCGTGCCACATTCACCATCTGATCTATGTTAATACATTGTTATACTCACTTCCCTTTGTTTTGGGAGTAAGTAAAGACCATGCCTATGAACAGTCAGTAGCCAGTGAGAATGCACATATGAATTGTAGGCGTGGCATGTTCCCAAAGTAAATGAAATTGAGTATAAATAATGGGATGGGTATAGATAGGTCCTGTCCCTGTATATGATATTGAGATGATTTATATGTATTCTGTATCGAGTGAGTTGCAACTATAGATTTTATAGTACTATATTTTAGAAGTAAAATTTTTGAATAATTTTTGTTTATATATATATATATATATATATATATATATATATATATATATATATATATATATATATATATATATATATATATATATATATATATATATATATATATATATATATTATTCATCTCAAGATGTCGAGATTTTGTGCTACTAATCATGTAGCATTTTTGACTATTTTCTCTATTCCCACATTGTCATACTTTTTTTCATACACACTACCTTCATACATTCTCACAGGCATACCATCAATCTAAAATTGTCTTTTATGATCATACAATGGCCTCCATGAGTCTATTTTTCTGTCATATATTTTAATATGTTTCTGAACTATTATACAATTGGTTTAATGTTTTTATGTGTATGAGGATTTTCTTTAGTAAAATTTACGACAAAAAAAAAGATATTTGGTATCAGATGTTATTTTTCACTCGCGTAGTTTTTCATACTTTCTTTTACTGTTTTTTTGTTTTTTTAAAACTTTGTGAGTTTGACGGTTTAATATTTCGTCAGTGGTATTTTAATATTCCTCATTCTATATTTTATTATATGGGCTCAGGTTCCAGGATTTATTTTATCATTTATCTTTGAGTTCCCATTCAGCGGCGAAGACTTAACAGTATAGAATTTACTTCATTTGAGCGTTTTCGATATATTATATATATTTAGTTCCTTCTAAATATATATTACATATCTGATGATATTATTCTCTGATAATAGTCAGTTTCTTTTATGATCATTTCGAATCCAAGAAGGTTTTCCTTTATAAGTACCAGTTGACTGCAATTTTGGGTATACAGAATTCTAACATGTGACACATTCACTGAAAATATTTTTATTTAAAAAAAAATATTTTAATTGGGCTTTTATTTTAAAATCTTTAATGTATAGTTTTAGAAACATCTTTTCCCACTATTATGTTTTCTTGCTTTAGTTTCCAAACTTTTTTTAGGACACTTTTTTTTCTTCATTTATCCTGTCTCCAATATTTTCATTATATTTACTTATTTTTGCATATTTTAAGCATTGCAGTCTTACACACGTGCGCATTGGAACCTAAGTCCCATCTATTGATATCTGAAACACACTTTTTACATATTTTTTTTTAAATTCTTTCAGCAAGTCCTAAACTTAATTGTGAGATAATTAGTAATGTATTCATTTTTTGGCAGATTAACTAATTACTTTCCTACTAAGGTGTCTCCATTGTCACTCAGAATCACTCAATTTCATTCCCACTGTTAGACTTTTTTTTTTTCTTTTTCACCTCTTGATCTCACTCTTAGGCTTCCAACTTCGCGTTTCAACTCTTAATATTACCTTGAGTCCTTTTACTATGTCTTTCACATGTTGATGTCCCCGTCAGTTTTCCCACGTCGTGAGTTTCTTGAAAAAAATAAACTTATTGCAAAAAGTCAACACGGTTTCAGGCCAAAATTATCAACTGAAACTGCCTTATTGAAAATATCAGATGAAATATACAAAAATATAGATAATAAGAAAATATCATTGCTACTACTACTCGATCTTTCTAAAGCTTTTGATAGTGTAAACCATAGTATATTATTAGAAAAATGCAAAAAAATGAACATTGTCCCAAGCTGGTTCGAGAACTATTTAAAAAACCGCTACCAGTCAGTCAGAATAAAAGATACAGTTTCAAGTTCCAAGAAGGTATTGTTTGGGGTCCCTCAGGGATCGATCCTAGGACCTATACTTTTTCTAATATATGTAAACGATCTAGTAAAATATTTACCTAACTGTTATGTCATTCAATATGCTGACGATACTCAAATCTTAATTGAAGGAGAAATTAATGATTTAGAAAATATTATTCGTAGAGCAGAAGAAATTTTGTATATGGCCAAACGTTACTTTCTAAAAAATGGTCTGTTACTTAATGAAACTAAAACCCAATCTATTCTTATCGGATCCAGACAATTATTATCAGAAGTTGATGACAATCTTCATATAAATTTTAACGGTAATATCATTAAGCCAATGAACTCGGTAAAGAACCTAGGTGTCTATTTTGACCGTTACATGAATTTTGAAATGCATATAGATGAAATTTATAAAAAAGTAATGGGTACTCTAATATATCTAAATAGGGTAAAAGACTCATTTGAAACATCAACTCGTATAATAATTGTCCAGTCCTTAGCTATGAGTTTAATTAATTACTGTCTCAAAGTTTGGGGATGTACAAATAAGACTCAATTACAAAGAATACAAAAGTTACAAAACTTTGCAGCACGAGTGGCTGTTGGCAATGTAAGAAAATACGAGCACATCTCTCCTGTTTTAAAAGATCTAGAATGGATAAAGATTAGAGATAAATATGTTTTTGATATATGTACCTTTGTTTTTAATATACTAAGAAACAATATTCCTGATTGCTTGTATAATTTTTCTACAGTAAGCTCAGTTACCGGGTTAACTACCCGTCAAGGGGAAGATTTATTAGTACGAAGGTCTAAAACTGATATTGGTTCAAGAGATATAAACATTCGTGGACCTCATTTATATAATCAGCTTCCCAGAGAACTAAAAAATGCTGGTTCAGTGTATACTTTTAAATATAATCTTAAGAAGTTGCTCTTAAAGGAAGATTTTACTTGTAAATTTTAATGGTACACTCATCCTTATGATTTGTTTGTTTTAGTATGTCTATATCGTACACCACAGATGTCTATCTGGAATATATATGTATCTTATTTAATACCCAATGTACATTGGAATAAAGGATTATTATTATTATTATTATTATTATTCTCATCTCGGTGTTCCTTTCAGTCTCTCTACACCGTTTATTAGCATTGTCTTTCTAATCCGTATGACCACCTCAGTGAGTCGACCTCTGTGTTCTCACACTGTCTTTCGTTTAGCGGTTACAACTTATGCCTTTTCCCATCTTTTGTCACTTCTTGCTGTCGCAGTCCGTCTCTCCGCAGTCTGTAAACTGTCCCCAACTCTTGTTGGCAATTATGGTGTTTCCACTCCATCTTTCGCTTTATGATACTAACTTTGCCTTTCCACATTATTTTTCACCTCTCTATGTCACACTCAGCCTCCTTAGGCCGTCATTTAGCTCTTTGTGCCACTGTCTTCCCACAAACCTTTTCTACTCTCAGTGTCAACTTCTGTCTTCCCGCAATATATCACCTCTCGGAGTCACACTCAGTTTTACCACCCTGTCTATTCACTTCTTGGGATGACCTTCTGTTGTTGTTGTTGTTTGAGGTTAAAGCCAACCTTGTGTTGGCACGGGCCCTTGTTCAAAGAACGGCCCGTAGGTGATGACCTTCAAACTGCTCACAGTCTTTCGTCTCTTCGTATCACCTTCAGTTTTACAACGCCGTGTCATCCAGTCTTTAAACACCGTCTTTCTTGCCATTGCGTCACTCAGTCTTTCCACATCCTCTTTTGCCTCCAGGTGTCACCCACAATCTGTAAATGCAGTCTTTCGCTTCTCTGCGTCTCTTTTCCATTCATTCTTAATATTCGCCTATGCCCTTCTCTTCATTCTCAGTATTTGATTCTTTCTCAAAATCCTTTTTTAAGTCTCTAATTCTTTTTTATTTATCTCTCTCTCTCTCTCTCTCTCTCTCTCTCTCTCTCTCTCTCTCTCTCTCTCTCTCTCTCTCTCAATAATATAGTCTGTCATGTCTTATGTTTTTGTCATAAGCTTTCACTCCTTTATTTCTCATTGTCTTTCCTTTATCCCCTCATGGTCAGACGCTGTCTTGGAGTCTCGTCTCGAATGCACATATAAACTTTAAACTCTATATTTTCACACGTAGACTTTGCCACTCTCTTCCCTCTGTCATCCTAAATGCACCAGCCATGCTTTCTTAGATTTGTCTCCAAGATTGGTGATTTCTCAATCTCTGTTTCACCGCTTTTCCCTGTCAGTATTGCGAAGTTTCACCTCTTTTCCTAAGTCGCACTGTCCTCTTTCTTCTCATGCGTAGGTACTTATTACCGTTTTCTCATTCACATCTCGCATCTTAATCACTATTTTTTTTTTACTTTCTCTCTTAGCATTTCGCCCATACTATCATTTTCGATCTGTTGTTCTTACTAGTTCATGCTACATATCACTCCGTTATATTTAATCAGTACTTTATCTTTCGTTCTTAGCGTTTTACTCTCTCTCTCTCTCTCTCTCTCTCTCTCTCTCTCTCTCTCTCTCTCTCTCTCTCTCTCTCTCTCTCTCAGTCATTCTTGTATTCATTCTCACGTAGTGCAATATTTTTTATCATTACTAACAATCTTTTATAAGTTCCATTTTCCCCACTTACCATATTATATACCAACATTCTCAAGCACCTCATCTGCTCCAAAGACATGTGATGTTGGATCGAGAGCTGAATCTTAGATGAGTTTTTTTTTTTTTCCCGAATCACACGATACTCCAGCCTTGAAGTTATCTTCTGAGTTGAAATTTAATTTACTTCAGTTTCATCCTTCCAGTTTGAAATGACTTAGAAAATTTTGTATGTATTCAGTATATCATGGGAGTTTTTGAAATAGGAATTTCAAAGAGTGTGTAAATGAAGCTTTCTATTTGTTGGATTCCAGATAGAGGAAGTGCTTAGTTGCCTATTGGCGGTACAGTGTCCTTCATATTTCCAGCTGGAAAAACCTCAAATGATACTATTTATAATCAGTTTATTTGTTGGATTTGACATTTAATTATTAAAGTCTCTTTTCATGATAGTTTTCTTATTATTAACTGCTGATAATGGGCGTTTTCATTTTAATAACTGCTAGTAATAACTGCTAAAAATCGGGTGCCTCTGAAAATGCTTAACATAATATACAAATGATATGTTGAGTTGAAAAGAAAAATAATATTGATTCGGGTTGAAAGTTCTCATCTATATCCTGTTAGATAGGTTACACTTCATTTTGGCTCCTTATGGCCTTTTATATATTTCTTGCGATATTCTCTATAGTATTCGATGACTTTAATCCCTGTTGATTTTTTATTTTTATTCAAGAAACCCATGTCATCATCACTGTCATCTACATGGGTTCTTTGTCCTTTACATTAGGAATTATCCTTGAATTGTGGGCCTTCATCGTCATTAGACACAACGATGAATATATAGTTTGTGGACCTGGAGAGCCATTGGCCTACTGATTTCTGTTTTTATTCATTTCGTTTTTATTCTTTTACATTTAAATTTTCTTTTAGTTTTTGTTATAGCTGAGGTCAAAGGCCCGATTTCTTAAACAGTGTAAACCTAGGATATTATATTGTTAGTTAGCTAGACACACAAATGGATTTCACAACGCATCTGACGTGGTTCTGTGTATGGCTGGGATCCCCCCATGGGGAGATCCTAGCCATACACAGAACCGCGTCAGATGCGTTTATGAAATCCATTTGTGTCTAGCTAACTAACAATATAGTATCCTAGGTTTACACTGTTTGAGAAATCTGGCCAAAGTCGTGTTTAAAATCTGGAAGAAACATATTTATAAAAGGCATTGTGCAAAAAAGAAAGATATATATTTTTTTCAATGGAGCATTTTTTCTTTTGCATTGAACTTCCTCTTTGTATGCTGTGAATTTCTTAAGTGCTTGTTTTTCATTAGTTACTATATCTTCATTATATTATTGCTATAATTATGGGTCACTATCTCCGGGTTATGCCTAATATTTTTTTTTCGTTACTTCATTATTCAAATGCCAAAGTATAGATATGATGCAATATGCTACAGAAATATTCGATTTCTTTACTTCATAGTTTTTCTTTCCATGAAAGTGTATGACTTGAGGTGCATTCAAATGCATTATGCAAAAAGCTTGCACTATTCCATCGTGAAAATGATTTTCGATATTTCTTTCATCCGCAACTTGACCTTTTTTTGTTTGAATTAAACAAAATATTTTTTTTGTTGCATTGATTTCATTACTATACTGATGATAATCTATATCATCAGCTACAGTACTAACGGACTAGTGAATACCAACTCCTTCAGTTTCTCTGGTTTTAACATATTTTCACATAATTAAACTAAGACTACTAAACACCTGTGTCCTTCGTGTATCTTTATTATGCAATTAATTTTCATCGTCACTCTTTATTTACATCAACATCCATAGATACCATATTCATAATTATTATTATTATGATGATTATTATTGTTGTTATGATTATTATCATCATTATTGCCTCGAAGGACTCTGTAATCATTCATCTCTGCATCGTTCTTTTCCTCTCCAGAAGAAAATAAAATAATAAAAATATCCAAGCTGAATATTGATATGAATGAATACTAATATATTTTGTTTTCTGTTTCTCTCCCTCCTTGTTTCCTCCACTTCTTCGTCCTCTTCTCCATTATCCTGTCTTGTGTTGCTGCAACAGACGATGGCCGCGACGAAGAGGAACGCTGGGCTAACCTCCGCTGTGCCGAGGGCGTCACTCAACGACGAGGAACTGGTGAGTGGACTGAAGGAAGCTTTTTGACTTTCTCTCATTTCTGTTATAGCATTTATAATATTTCCTTTTCTTTTTTTACTCTTGGATTTCACATATTACAAAAGACTGGATCGCCTGTCTTGTGACAGAAAAAAAAGTAGAATTTCAATTTTCTTTTAGATAAAGAACATTAATAACCTGTATTTTATATCAGTGGCTGCTAGAATCCAGCTCACAATGTACAAAGAATAAAGCCTTAGAAGTTTCTGTCTCTTGGTTTGCTCTCTGAATCCGAGACACTCTAGTTTTTATTTACGTGTCATTCACGGTATTTTTTTTTTTTTCATTTTAATGCTATATTCTCTCACAGCCAAGAGAAACCATTTGAAATGCATAGCACCATTTTCTCAATATATATATATATATATATATATATATATATATATATATATATATATATATATATATATATATATATATATATATATATATATATATATATATATTACACGAAAAGCACCTTGTTAACCTTAGTTAAGAATTTCCAACCGTAATTTGTAATATACAAATTGAAATTTGAGCTTTTAACAGTTGATTGAAATTAGGCCATCAAGTAAGTTTTTCTAACTGCTAAAGTCTCTTGATTTTTCTTTGCGGCATATTCGAAGCAAATTGCCAAGATATGTTTCCAAAGCTGGGAATTCTTATGAAGTAATACTTTGTTTTTGACCTTCCCGAATATTATAAAGAATGAGCTACCTTCTACTGTCTGTACTTATACTTTTATATTAACGTACATCATTTATTTTTATGTCACTTAGTATTAATTCGTTGTAAATATATATGATCTCCATTCAGTAGCTCTTTTCACAAAAGGAAATTAAATACTTCATGCAATGCTGATAGTAACCTGACTATGATTGGCTTATCGTTTTTTAACTCTTCCCATACTAAGTGCAAAGACTATGAGGATCAGAAAATATGGACACCTGGCCTTGGTATAGAAAGGATCAAACTTGCCTGCTCTGCCAAAGGCCAAAGGGTGTTTTTTCTTCTTCTTTATTTTAGCTTAATTGCTTCTGACAC
>JAXCGZ010005942.1:32500-40000 GCA_037179515.1 Halocaridina rubra | reverse complement strand
CATGTTGTTTCAATGATCTTAAATGTTCAAATGTCGATTTTCCTCTTCTGTAGAGAACCCTCTGGCCAAAATGCTTTGGATATCGCATCCTACTGATTAATCAATGAGGACATTTATTAAATTTACATTGGATACTATTGGAACCGGTGAGGGTGTTATATAATATACCTTTCCGGTCTTACAAGGCATGCCTGGAATGACCCACCATTTGAACAGAGATTTTAACGAGAGCATATATACATGGGCATCCCCGTATGTCAGTCTAACGGATAAAGAGATACTTATTGTAAATGACGTCATTGCCTTCTTCTTTTGTGTCATCTGCTGCAATTGAGGGAAGGTGACCTTTCTGGGTAATATTAGTAAATTTGAGGATATCTCACTCTCTCCCTTTCATCTTTCTCTCTCTTGTTCTCTATCCTCGGCTTAGGTCCCTGTAAGTATAGTGTTTTCTAATATATTTCTGCCTCCCATCTATTATTCTCATTATTATTATTATTATTATTATTATTATTATTATTATTATTATTATTATTATTATTATTATTATTATTATTATTATTATTATTATTATTAATTACCGGCATTATTGCTATCAGTATTAAAGTCATTATTTCGTCAAATATTTGTAGTGTCATTATTTTTCTTTTTATCACCAGACATTGCTTTTTTTTCTTTTTTTTTATGAGGGTCAACCATTTTTTTGCCTTGTCATGAATTTCCTTAGTAATAACACATGACAGAGTACAATATAACACCATTTGGGTATGCTCAGGCAGCAAGCAGTTTTGCCTTTGCAAGATGGCTCAGGTAGTGGCAGGTGTTTGATTTGTGTATGGACACGTTTTGTAAACACGCACACTTGCCAGCGCAAGGATTCGACCCAGAAACTCTTCAGAAGACGGATTCTGATATCAGAAGCTTTTTCCGCAGAGCTGCAACTCAGACTTCAGAAACCGTATTTGAACAGTCTCGGGTTTGAATCCTTGTGAAGGATAGTGTGCGTTTATGTCGTATGCAGTTGTTATTGCTTGTTAGAGAGTTGAATAGAGAAAAGGTGAATATTGTACAGCTCCTCCCACTGCCTTTTAGCATCCTGCTGCAGCAATCCGCTATGTCTGGGTACCCAGAGCGCTTTGTACAGTATGAGTGTCTGTCTAGGAATAGATAAGGTATATAGTTTTTTAGCTTCTCGTGATCACCTCATTGATTCGCTTCCATCACATTCAGTATTAGTAGTTTCATATTTGCAATTTACGATCATTTATCACTACAATGTTAAATGTGTATAATTCAAATGTTATATGAGATTGTTATACAGCATATGATGTTAACATCGACTGCCACATAACCCTGGATGCGAATTTGATTATATTTCAGAATATATCGAAGTATTAATTTCAATAGATGATTTCATCATTAATATCCTTTTTGGATGTTTGTCCGTGCATTGTAACATTTCGTATTGAGTTTCGGTATTTCATTTCAAGCATTGTCGTTGTTAAGTAATGAAAATGAGTTAAGCATCATCTATTTAATACATGATTTTTGCCATAGTATTGCTGTTCAGAATATGTAACCTCATACTGATGTAGTCACTGATAAAAGTCTGCGATTGTAAAACATTATTAGCTACACCTTTTAAAATTTAGTCAGAACAGAATTTAAAAATAAAATGGTTGAGATTGTCATAGGAGTCTAGCTATTGCCGCCGCAACAACTGACTTTAATATACGCCAAACTATTTTTGAAACGGAGTTTTCTGCGAAGTGCAGTCGTTAACAAATATATATATATATATATATATATATATATATATATATATATATATATATATATATATATATATATATATATATATATTACATTTAAAGATTATCTTAGATTTTTGTTTATCCTTCATGAATGACACGCAGTACTTTCTTTTAACTGCATAATCATACTAAAAGCTCTCTCTGTTAATGGAACGTAAAGCCTCGATGATCGCAGGTCAGTGAAAAAAAAAGTTCTCGTAAAATTACAAAGAACACACGCAGTAAATAATTCATATTAAATAGGAAAAATATAATGAATTACGTATTCCCATGACAGTCTTCTTAGAAACTATTGCATATAAATTATATTTCCACAATTTTCGGTGGTACTTTAATCTTATATTTTCCTGTATATTTAGAATTAAAAGATATCTGGTTAAATTGACCAATATTAATTTAATGGGAGTATGTTACAAATTTTTTTGTATAATTTTTTTTTTCAAGAGTAAGGCCCTATTTCTTAAACAGTGTAAACCTAGGATACCATATTGTTAGTTAGCTAGACACACACAAATGGATTGCATAACGCTTCTGACGCAGTTCTGGGTATGGCTAGGATCCCCCATGGAGAGATCCTAGCCATACACAATACCGCGTCAGAAGCGTTTATGCAATCCATTTGTGTGTCTAGCTTACTAACAATATGGTATCCTAGGTTTACACTGTTTAAGAAATCGGGCCTAAGCAATAATTTTCAGCATTTTTATATACATAATAGGAGGTATACAGAGACTTGCTTTTTAATCTTATGGCAGTTAATCTTTTCTAGCCGTATTAAGTTGGTACGTTAATGGTTTCAACAGTGTATGAGGTGTTCTAGTTGTAAAAAGAGACACTTGGCATAACGAAATGGATTATGTTATAAAGAACAATCTAGACTTGAAAAATTCAATAAAAAATTTCATCTCCCTTAGCAGTTAGCATGCTTTGATCAGTATGTTCTGCGGTGTTATAAACCTTTGAGAAGGAGCATTTCCAAGTGGTTCCAGGCTCTCCATCAGTTTCTGACAATTTTCTTGTCATTACAGAATATCTTTTACTTAGTGGGTTCAAGGGTTCTTTTGTAAAGGTTGCTTGAAGAGATGCCACTAGACCCATCACCCTTCATGACCAGTGAATGCCAGAAAGTAAATAATTTTGAGCTTTCGCGAAGTGTTGGATATTCGACTGTTGTTGTTATGCTTTGTACTAGATTAGATTAAAGAATAGGTTAATATCGGCAGTGACTGGTTTATGTACCGGAATTGCGTCATAACATTTTTATTATGTGTAAAGCAAAATATAAACTTGTTTAAAGCAATGTGCCAAAAGTCCCACAAAATATATAAGGTCATGAGTTTTTACGAAGTTTTGAGTATGCGGTGTGTTTTATATCATTGTTCTACAAGAAGTCATAATGTGGCAATATAATCTGTTGCTGAAGTCCGTACTTTAGTTGATTATAATAAGTCTTTACATTCTCTTTCAAGCAGAAATGAGTCTCTTGCACATCAGTGTACCGCTTGAAAGTGTTTCACTTAACAATAATATTTGTTATTAGTTTGTGTTATAATTCCCGATAAATTCATTATTTTCTGATGTTCCACAACGATTTTCTACTCAATAGCAAAAAGAATTATTCATTCACGATGATCACTCACTGGAACATCACATTGGCGGGTGATCGAAAGTACCTACGTTATTTACGGAGTACGACACAACGAATGTATTTTATTACTTACAACTCTTGAATTCATGACGAACGTTCTTCATCGGATTAAGAAAACTCACCTACCTTCCTCATCGTACATGAAGTAAAAAAGAAAAAATGATAATATTAGAATAGCAATATAGGCTTTGCCTCAGCGTATCAGTTCGTCCACCCTCCAGTCCATCCTCTCATCCATCTTGTTCATACTTGTGCATATACACAATTCCGCAAACACATATACACACACACGCATACTGATCTACATCTATAGAGTAAAATTTGCTTCTGGTCTCCTGGCGCTTATGTGCAACCCATAAGAGAGCTGCATGAATGGCGGAGCTTACTCTCAAATAGAGCAGCGATCTTGTTTGTATACATTCTTTATTATTACTATTATTATTATTATTATTATTATTATTATTATTATTATTATTATTATTATTATTATTATTATTATATAAGCACGTGATATTATTTATCATATTTTTGCTTTTCCGCGCTTAGGATATAAATTATAGATTTGTTATGCAATATAGATTGTTAATTCAGTTTGCGCATTATTCAGAAATGTTATTATCGCTTAACTTTTTCTAGATTTGGTTATTATTATTATTATTATGATTATTATTATTATTATTATTATTATTATTATTATTATTATTATTATTATTATAATTATTATTATTATTATAATTATTATTATTATTATTATTATTATTATTATATAAGCACGTGATATTATTTATCATATTTTTGCTTTTCCGCGCTTAGGATATAAATTATAGATTTGTTATGTAATATAGATTGTTAATTCAGTTTGCGCATTATTCAGAAATGTTATTATCGCTTAACTTTTTCTAGATTTGGTTATTATTATTATTATTATAATTATTATTATTATTATTATTATTATTATTATTATTATTATTATTATTATTTTAGTCTTAGTATTTGTTGTGGTAGTCGAAATCTTTTTATTTTGAAACTGCTAATGTTCATTCTCTCTATTATTATTATTATTATTATTATTATTATTATTATTATTATTATTATTATTATTATTATTATTATTGGTATTATTATTATTGCATAGCAACCCTTTTGTATCATGAGTTATATATAAATAGCAGAAGAAGTGTTTGTCTTGATAGTTAGATGACTAATGTAATCAGCTATTCTCCCAACCCCATTCACAACTACAACCATATAATAGCAGATATCTTGTGTTTTATCATTATTATTGGTATGATTAATATAAGCAGCATATCCTATCAATTGTACTTGTCTCTTCACCTTTAATTTTGCAAGTTGCACCGATCATCAAGTTATCGTGTATGCACTCGTGTCTGTATATATTATGGCACAAATTTAACCCTTTTCTTGTCCTCCTCCTATTCCCAGCTCCTTCATACACCTCAGATCTTTATCCTCTCTGTTCACGCCTTCATTTTCCAACTCCTCTTCAGGCAGCTGTCCCTCCTCGTCCATGTCCTTGCTCTCCATCTCTCTGTGTTGCTTATATTTTTCTATATCTTTCATTTTTAGTCTTTATTTTTCTGAGCTATCTCTCCTGCCTCCTCATTATCCCACTCCTTTATAGCTCTCTTTTGTTTGTCTTGTGTTTCGAACTCTCATCCCCCTTTAAGTCTTATATTTCTCTTCCTTGTGTTTTTCATGTCGTTCTTCCTACCCCCCCTTTTTTTTTTTCTAAGTCTTTATCCTCCTCACTTGCCTATTTTTACCTGATTTCATTAAACTTTTAATATCAGTTTCCCATATTTATCTTTCGATTTCTCTTTTGGTAATATATATATATATATATATATATATATATATATATATATATATATATATATATATATATATATATATATATATATATATATATATATATATCTATATATATATATATATATATATATATATATATATATATATATATATATTTCCACCTTTATATTTTTTCTTTCCCATCCGTCCTGCCAGCCTTTCCTCCCACGCCCTCTTAAGATTTTCTTTCTTCTTCCTGTTCTTCCTTCCTCTTCGTCTTCCGTGGGTATTAATATATTTTACTTATCTCTCTTTTATTCACTTACTCCTACACCATTTAGTCTTCTTTTGTCTCATATATATCTATCCATCCTCCCCCTCTTGCATGTCATTTTAAATCTCCTCTTTCCATTCTTTTATGGCCTTCCTCTCCATTTTCCTTTTCCTTTTTTTAAGCTCTGAAGTCTCCATCCTGTCTGGCCTTCCTCTCCCTCCCACTCCCTTTTGGGTCCCATGATTGTTTCCTATCTCCATCACATTCTTTCTCATTGGTAGGAATTCTGCTCCCCAAATATCATGTCTCAAAGTGTTGATATATTAATGCCCTTAGTACACACTTGCCCCATTCTGTCTTCAATACACACCCATGGCTGTACTCTTGGCTCAAAGTTCATGCAATACTGCATTCGCGTACAGCCTTTTTATTTATCCTAAATACAGACACACGTACTTTGTATCTAAGTATGAAATACATGTCCTCAACCATACAGTAGAGTGCAGTTTTCGCTTTCTTATAAATATATGAAGAAAAAAAGATTCATTGAAAACTGATACTTTCGTTTTTGATGTCAGAGCCTCTTACACATGTGTTTTATAAACGTCATTCGATTTCTGTCAGTGAGAGATTCTTTTAACAGCATCTTTTGATGCAGTTTCCCTCTTCCCCCCACATGGAAAATGCTTTGATGTTGCCACTGATGGACGCCCGAAGCGAAATTGGTATTTTTGTTCACTTAAATTTCTTCTTCTTCGTATTTTATCTGAATTTTAGCGTATGCATAGTAATAAAAAATTTTGGTTAAATGTCAGTAAGTGTAAACTATTGGTTTATTCCTTGTTGTGTATTATGTTTATGATATTCACTACTTGGCTTTAGGATAATTGTGTGAATACTTATGGAGTAAATTACTTAGAAATCACTAAGATTTTTTTTTTTTTTTTTGGCAGAACTTGTTGATGTAGTAACACATCTTTATAAAAATGGGAAAGCAGTTCTTTGCGACCCCCTTTATAGAACGCACTTAGTTCAACATCTCTCATTTTTCACTGCTATTACAAGTTGAGCACTCATCACACTTATGATTTTCCTTTGAAATATTCTGTACTTATTTTCCTTTGTAACACTTATGTGCTCGAGATAACTATCAAAGTGGAAAGAATATTGCAGTGGATAGGTTGAGAAAGATTCAGAAAGCATAAGTTTTGTGTTTTTTTGTTCCCATTTCAATAGAGTTGTGTTGTTTCACTCTTGCCATTGTTCTGATGTCCATAGGCCATCTCTAATAGCCTATGTGATTTTCTTTCTTTCTTTTGAGAAAGTCTAATAACATTGTAGCGATGTAATTACACACAGACAAATTGATATGTAGACGAACAGAATGGTAAATAGATATAGAAAACATAATTGCATAGGCAACAAATATGTATTTTTAGGATTTCAAATTCTTCAGATCATCCATCTGTGTCCATCTACCTCGATAAATATCCTTTTTCGTTCGTCCTTATCCTTCAGTATATATAAGCCGTTTGCATATTCCTTCCCTCATTTATTCCCCTCTTCGTCATGTCCTTTTGTATTCCATATATTACTGCTCTTGCGTGTCCGTGATGTCCACTTGTCCAATCGTGCTGCTGTGATTGTGTCAGCAATTACACTATTACTGATGTGGTTTTTGGCTTTTAGACCTTTTCCTCCTTCCACATCCTTTTATCTGAATAACAATATTTCTCAATCTCAGTCTCAACCCTTGATTTTATATATGCTAATTGATAAAGACGAATAATTCTTAGAAATGGACTTTAAGTCGTGATTGACCAACTTATGTATAATATTATAATAATGTCTGATAATTAGTCATGAAATAGCATAAAGAAAGTCATTGATATACTCGAATAACAACCCAAGTCCTCCTTTATAAATTCTTAACCTCGACCCTTTCAGGTTCC
>JAXCGZ010005942.1:0-25000 GCA_037179515.1 Halocaridina rubra | reverse complement strand
TCTGAAGCCATGTTGCCTCACTGACAAAAAGTTGAAGGATTCCAAGTGAAGAGAGATATGTTTCCTTAGTAGTTTCTCCATAAGTTTGCAAACTATGCTGGTCAAGGAAACTGGTCTATAGTTCAGAGCCGTATCCCTCCTTCCCTTTTTGAAGATAGGTATCACATTTGCTTGTTTCCAGCATCTTGGAATCTCCCCCGACTCCAATGACTCCTTAAATATGATACTTAGTGCCACTGATATTGTGTTTGCGCATTTTTTAAGCACATGAGGGGATATGTCATCAGGACCTGTAGCTTTATGAACATCTAAATCCATCAGCGCTTTGCATACCTCTGTGGCTGTAAGGTTGATGTTCTCTAATACCGGCCCTTGAGCTTCTATCACTGCAATCTGAGGGGGTGGGGTATTTTCTACTGTAAATACTGACTGAAACTCCTTGTTCAATTCTTTGCAGATCTCTTCGTCCATCTCAGTGATGCTTCCATCCGCTCTCTTTAGCCTTAAAACCTGTTCTTTTACCTTCAGTTCTCCTCTGATAAAGCTGTGGAAAAGCTTGGGATTTTCTTTAGCCTTCCTGGTGATGTCCCTCTCATAATCTTTCTCTGCCTCTCTCCTTTTACTTAGGTAGTCATTTCTTGCTCTTTTGTAGGTTTGCCAGGCATTTATGTTTTTTCTCCTCCTATACCTTTTCCAGCATTTGTCTCTCCACTCCTTAGCTCTTTTACACCCATTATCGAACCATTTCTCTCTGGCATGAATTACACCTACTTTGGTGACAGGTATGCAGCAATCTACTATCTTCCCATATTTCTCACAAAAGATGTCATACATTTCTTGTACAGATTTGTTGTAAAATAAGGTTCTCCAGTCAATAACTGCAAAAAGCTCATTCATTTTGATGTAATCTCCTTTCTGATAGTTCCTCCTCATGTCCTCAGTGCCTCTACTCTCAGAAAGAATGTCTTCAATGATATACTCCATCAACAACACACAGTGGTCACTCTTTCCAATTGGTGGTTCATACTCAATATTTTCAATATCCAACACATTATCTGTGAACACCAGATCAAGTAGTGATGGCTCATCCCCACCCCTGGCTCTTGTTGGTTCCATTACATGTTGGTGTAGGAAATTCCCTTGTACGCAATCTAGGAATCTTGCCCCAAAGGAGTCCTCACCACTGTGTGGGTCAAGATTTATCCAATCTATCTCTTTATGATTAAAGTCTCCCATAATCAAAATCCTACATTTTTTCTCCCGCGCCATGTTAACAACTGAGTTTATGACTTCAATCGTACCTATATGACTTTCCTCATAAATTTCAAGCCTATTTTGGTTCCTTGGTGGGTTGTATACAACAGTTATTATAATGCTCTCTGACCCAGTATTTATGCGAGCAACAAGAAATTCCCTGAACTCACTTTCTATAGCCAAGTTTATTTCTTCAACTTGAATCCTCTCACTTATGAGCAGTGCTATCCCTCCACCAGTCCTCTCAGATCTTTCGACCCTTAGTATTCTGAAGCCCTTAGGAAAAACTGTGACACTGTTTATGTCCTCACTCAACTTAGTCTCTGTAATTGCTACTATATCTGCCTTACTGTTGTGAATCCTATCTTTTAATTCTACTGCCTTACCAGCTAATCCATCAGCATTTGTGTATAACAATCTTAATGAGGCCCCATCCCCTGATCTTCTGTCATTATCTTCTTTATCTCCCCTTTGTCTGGAAGTATTCCGTAACGAAAATTTTTCTTCTCTTCTTCATTTCTTTCATCATTTAACCTTCTTGCCTCTTGCAACAAGTTTTTGATCTTTCCCATCTCTTCCTGTGTTCTGTATCGTCTAATGAACACTTCTTTGCATTCTTGAAGGTCTTTTAGACTTTTTTTTCTCAACAATATTTCCCTACATGTCTCCCCTCTCTCAAAGGTTACTTTTGTTGGTCTCGGCTTTCCTTCCCTCGAATATTTACCTAGTTGGTGTATGTTTACAATATCCTCAGGACCACATACTACTCCAAGCTTTCTTATCAGGTCTACAACGTTAGCTTTATTTTCTTCAAGTCTCCCCTGCCATGTTGGCTCCTGGGATTCACTTATGCCTGAGATTACCACTGTCTTCTCCTTATCAAGTGCCTGTCTGATGAGTGGGTTTGCCCTTTCCATCACAACGTCTTTCATTTTTTTCGATTACTGTCTCTTTATAGTCAACTGTTTGTATGTTTTCCAGTGCCACCACCTTTACAGCCTCTTTTACTGCCACATTCCCCTTTAGTGCATCAGCAAAGGACGTTTTCATGGCATCATTTTCCATATTCAGCTCCTGGAACTCTTTTCTGAACTGTTCAATGTTTTCCTTAATCTGAACATTCCAAGCAGCAATCTCGTCTCTCTCAGAAGATAGCAGTGAACTAACATCTAATTCCTTTAGGTTGTCATTTAGCTGTTTGTTTTTATCTTCTTGTTTAGAAATTCTAGATTCTAGTTGACTCTTTTCCCCTTCCAGCTTCTTTATTCTTTTTTCTAGTTCCTTTCTCTCCTGCCCTTGTGCTTTATTTGCTTCCTCCAAAGATCTTATTTGTTCTCTGAGTGTTTCATTCTCTTTCATTTCTCCATCCATATTCCGAATTTTATCATCAAGGTTTGTAACCATTTCCTCTAACTTCTTGATTCTCTGTTTATACCACACACACACACACACACACACACACACACACACACACACACACACACACACACACACACACACACACACACACACACACACACACACACACACACACACACACACACACACACACACACACTAAGCGAGGAGGTAGTTAATGCTATCTCAATCCATAGTTTTAAGGACAGGTATGATAAGTATCACTAAGTCTAAAATGGAACCGATCAGGAGACGGGAAGATACGAGCTTTGGGCTCTTTCCCGTAAACACAATTAGGTAATCACAATTAGGTAATCACACACACACACACACACATATATATATATATATATATATATATATATATATATATATATATATATATATATATATATGTATATATATATATATATATATATATATATATATATATTTATATATATATATATATATATATATATATATATATATATATATATATATATATATATATATATATATATGAATAATTTTTACCCCGACCGGGACTTGAACCTAGGACACATAATTACTGTGCCAAGGTGATAGCAACTACACCACAGAAGGTCTAAAAGGGAAACAAACCTTATGTTTTCATATATGGTAAAATGCTTATAGATTATTGTTGGTCCCGAATGAGATTGGGAGTTGAATTAAATGCGAAAAGGAAGCCACGAGTGAGGTTGGGAGAAACTGTAATATGAACATAGTGGCATTCAGATAGAATGCGTTCATTCCTAGTATAATAGATAGAAGCTGTATGGTTTGTTTTCCTATTTAGACCTTCTGTAGTGTAGTAGGTAGCGCCTTGGCACAGTAAGTATGTGTCCTAGGTTCAAGTCCCGGTCGAGGTAAAAATTATTCATGTTTTCACATATGGTATTGTGCTTATTTGAATATATATATATATATATATATATATATATATATATATATATATATATATATATATATATATATATATATATATATATATATATATATATATATATATATATATATATATATATATATATATATATATATATATATAACACTGAACTCTTAACATACTGTCAAATTTGGCCAGATAAGGTCACGAAATTAATAAGTAATTCAAATATTTTTTCGTTGTTTAATGGTCTTTTTTAATATATATATATATATATATATATATATATATATATATATATATATATATATATATATATATATACACACACACACACACACACACACACACACACACACACACACACATAGATGTGAGTAATTTCTCGCACCTGCTAGCATAGTAAACTGGGATGGGGTAGGTGCTGGGGAGATTGCTATTATATGAAGCAACGTGGGGATAGTAGCTGCGGCTGCGGGTATTTGTGGCATCCTTTATCTTCTACGAGCTAAAACGAGTGATCGAATCATATTAGTTTCTTTTGAATGTGTGTACATTTCATCATCATAGCATGGTTATATTAATAATAATTTTGTAAAGATTGCAATACATAATGTCTGTATAAATATCTATGACCTTGATGCTTATGGAAAATTTATTCCTTTATATTTGCATATAAATATAGATATGCAATATTTATATAAATTTATTTCCTGTTGGTATCAATATTTGAATTTAGATTTGATTGAAACTCAGAACCGTATATGACACTAATATTTCCTTATTATATAATCGGCAATCGCTTATATTACTTATTAAGCCTGGGGGGGGGGTGCGTTGAGAAAGGATTTTTTTTTTTTTTAATATTTCTCGTTATTTTGTTCTGTTTATTTGTGTTTTTATTTCCTTTTCTATCAAAAGAATTCAATGTTTGAAATATGTAATAAAAAAGAAAAAATTGTCATACGTCTTCTTCTTTTTATAAATATTATTATTACTAATCTTAATTCTTCCATTAATCTCCTTTCCTGGTCGGGAATCGAACTTGGAAACTCAAGATTAGAGTACCACAGCTTAGTCCACTAGACCAGAAAGGTTTCATAACAGGGAGAACTGGTTCATCTGCTGATGATAACCAGTCTGAGGAATGCCACTGTGATTTTTAGTCTCCGTGTTATTCCCCTCCCCAACCCACCAGTGGCCGGCAAATAAATTTAATTCTCCTCCTCAACAGCCAAAGCTAGCTAGATAAACCAAATGCAGTGCAATTACACATTCATATATGTTTTCAAATAAATATCCTTCCTTGTCGGGAATCGAACCTGGGAACTCTAGACTAGAGCACACAGATTAGTCCACTAGACCACAGAGGTTGTATAAGAGGGAGAAGTGGATCACCAGCTGATTATACCCAGCCGCATAGAAGCCATTGTAACTATTATTCTCCGTTTTACCTTCTCCCCAACCTACCAGTGGCCAGCAAACATTTAATTTTCCTCCTCAACATCCAAGGCTACATAGATGAAGCAAATGCAAAGCAATTACGCATTTCTAAGTGTCTCCTTTCCTTGTTGGGAATCGAACCTGGGAATTCTAGACTAGAGCACCACAGTTTACTCCATTAGACCACAGAGGCTGTAGAAGAGGGAAAACTACATCTTCTACTGATGATACCCAGACGGAGGGACGCCACTGCGTCAATTATTCTCCGTTTTACCCCCTCCTCATCCCTCCAGTGCCAACACTCATTTTATTATCTTCTTCAACATCCAAGGCTAGCTAGATTAAACAAATACAATACAGGAGGGACTAAGCTGTGATGCTCTAGTCTAGAGTTCCCAGGTTCGATTCCCAACAAGGAAGGGAAATTATTTGAAGAGATATAATGATGCATAATTGCATGGTATATGTTCCATTTAGTGAGCATTGGATGTTGAGGAAGAGAATTAAATGTGTATGCTTGCCGCAGGTTTGTTGGGGAGAGGGTAAAACAGATATTAATGGTTGCAATGGTGTCCCTCCGTCTGGGTATTATCAGTAGATGATCTAGTTATTTCTCTAACACAACCCTTGTGGTCTATTGTACTAAGAATAGTGCTCTAATCTAGAGTTCCCAGGTTCAATTCCCGAGAGGGAGGGATATTATTTGAAGACACTTAAAAAGGCGTAATTACTTTGCATCTGTTTTATCTAACAAGCCTTGGATGTTGAGGAGAAAAATTAAATTTGCTTGCTGACGATTGATGGGTTGGGGATTAAAGTAAAAAGAAAATTAATGGTTGCAGTGGTGTCCTTCCATCTGGATATCATCATAGGATGATCCAGTTCTCCCTCTTACACACCCTCTCTGGTCTAGTGGATTAAGCTGCGGTGCTTTAGTCTAGAGTTCCAGCTTTGAATCCCGACAAGGAAGGAAGATTAATTGAAGACATTTAAATATGCATATTGTATTGCATTTGTTTATTGTTATTATTAATATTATTATTATTATTATTATTATTATTATTATTATTATTATTATTATTATTATTATTATTATTATTAGTTTTATTATTATTATTATTACTTTTATTATTATTATTATATTATTATTATTATTATTATTATTATTATTATTATTATTATTATTATTATTATTATTATTATTATTTTTAATATTACTTATCGTTACTGTTTAGTACGTTGGCAAAATAACTGGCTCATATTATTTGTCATATCAAAACAATTAACTTGAGAAGATATTGATTCTTTTCTCTCTCCCCTGTTTTAATTGAACTGACCTAGTAATGAGCAGCAGCAATAGTATGTGTCATTTATTAGTGTCAGGAAACCATTTTCACCTGCATTTTGAAGCTTTGTTGCCCCTTTTATGCATCGTCAATTACTTCTTTTAAAAAACAGCAATCTCAGAAACCTTTAGGAATTCCATAAGTCTCCCTCTTTGTGTTTGGAACTGTATGACTCAGATTCCTGTTTCTTCTTTGATGTCTCTTAACGTCGATGAATTGACATCATTCTTGTCCTTTTCTTTGATGTCATCAGTATTGTCAGACGTGAATATATTTTATTTAGTGTTCTTTTATATTCACATACTCTACTTCCTTAGCAAGAGAGACGCTTCTTCTATCATTTTCCACCGGGTGATTCGATAACTATAAGAATCAGACCCATTTAATTCATGTTTCCCAAATGTTTCTGCTTCTCTTTTTGTTTTATGTTTTCTTGGTGCCCTGGCACGGTGAGGGCAATTTTCATTTCCCGCTCTATTTCTGCGAATAAGCAAGAAACGATAAACGACTGACGATATAATTTATGTTGAAGACAATTTGGCGCCCTTCTCCGAAGTCCTCTTCCCATAAAGACTGTTTGTTGTCCAAGCTAATGGAGGAGTGATGAATGTCGAAGCTAAGCTTCCGCATAATTGTATGTTTTCTATATCCATGAAAAAATAAGCCTCCTAGACTATAATTGTTAATTATAATAGCCTTCACACGCCGTCATTCTTTACTCTATTGAATGATGTTAGTATTTTTAAATGAAATCTTTATTCAAAATATCTAAATGAATAATTATACTATAACAAAAATAGAACATAAGTAGTTTAATGTACTTTTCATGTTTGGTTGATAATGGCCTCTTCATATATATATATATATATATATATATATATATATATATATATTATATATATATATATATATATATATATATATATATATATATTATATATATATATATATATATATGGATGGAGTTGTGTATATGCAAGAATGTAGGTGAATGTTACTTCCAAAATTTCAAACACTAAAATTACAAAACTTAGAATGGTTTTTCTCATGCTTCGTAGCTTCTTATTTTCCTGTCTCGTGGCTCTTTTTTTTTTTTTTTTATTGAGGGAGGGAGGGAATCGCCGAAATAAATGAGAGAGTGAATATGTATTTACTTCAAAAAAGATAAAGTGAAGAAAAAAGCAATAAGAAGGACAGCATATACAGCTGAGGTCACACAGTGTGAATTATAGAATTTATAATATAGATTTTCCACAGTTCTCTCTCTCTCTCTCTCTCTCTCTCTCTCTCTCTCTCTCTCTCTCTCTCTCTCTCTCTCTCTCTCTCTCTCTCTCTCTCTCTCTCCTCTCTCTCTCTCTCTCTCTCTCTCTCTCATTTTTTTATTTTGCCAGATTATCAGTGTTGCTTGTGTAGTACATAGCAGTAATATTTAAACATTATTCCCCTTATCTCTACATGAAATAAATACATTATTTTTTTTAGCAATATATATATATACTTTTTTTTATTAATTTCTTTATTTATTTATGTAATTTTGCGACTGAAGTTTCCTTTTATCTGCATTATTACTTCAAGCCGGAGAATGGAGCTGATTGGTTCTAAATTACTTTGTTGAAATTAAAAAAAAAGATAAAGAAAATGCCTTTGAAATATTCTCTCTTGCACACTGGAATTTACAAGATACTCTTATTACTGTTTATGGCTGGAGAATTATTTATCGTAAGAAACTTCCTTCCTTAATTTGTGATGCCTCTTTCAGGAGCGGCCGAGAAGAGTAGCAAACATGGTGCTGAAGACAAGACAAATAACATTATTGCTGCTATGAAGGACCGCATGAAAAAGAGAGAAAGAGAAACACCCGAAATATTCGAACTTATAAGGTAAGCAAGAATAGGGAAAGGACAATCAGCGCATTGAAATCAAGGAAGGAATTCATATTATTTCATGAGTCTTGACATTGTCATTACGTACACTCTCAGTGACTGGAATTTACCTGCATTTTTTTTTGTCTACTGCTTTTGATTTAGGTAGCGCAGAGTCAGTGCTTATTACACTGAACAAATTGTTGATTTAATCTTTCTTCTAGATTGGATTACGGTATATATTTTTTTTATATTACTCTATTTTGGCATTTATTTATGACTTATATATATATGCTTGAATTTAACTCACGAATCTTTATGCATTGGGTGTTGACCTCTAGTTGCGTACATTGTAGTATTTTATATAACTGTAAAATAATGTTAAAAAAAATAACTGTTAGTTTTTATGGACTTAAATTCATACTTTCCTTCCCCGAAGATTAAAAAAAAAAAAAAAAAAAAAAAGTCATCCAATTGAATAATAAGACAAGTCTACCACACGGATGGGGGAGGATGGGCCTTGCCTTCCAGCCCATTCTCTTTTTTTTTTTCTGCCATGCCGCCGACGTTAGCACATGATGGAGTGGGATACAAATGATGTTTTTGTAAAGTGCGTCTGATGATATACGAGGCAGCATAACATGGATTAATCTATAGGAATCCGTTCCATTTTTACTTTGATCTCTCTCTTGTTATTTTTAACTCACTTTTTTTTATGGTAGACATTTCATTTTTATAGTTTTAGTCTGTTATTTCCTTGGCTTGTTGGATATCAAACATAAGCAGACGATTGATATGATAATTGATCAGTTTGATAGTTACCGTGGTAACGCTGAAACCAGCTTTGCATGAAGGAAATTTGAGCAAGACATGCCCCATCAGTGAGTCCTTTATATTCTACCCAGGTAGTATACGAATAGTAGGATATTTTTTGGTACTTCATTTTGCTGGCTAGGATCAAAGAAACATGTTTGGCCTTTTAATACAGAAACATCTTGTTGTATAGTAATTGTTCCTATAAAAATACAATGGGTTTTATAAGACTAAACCTACGTTTTCAAGGTTCTATAGCAGAGGGAAAACTCTCTTTCTATGTATTGATGTGTCTGAATATATTCAGGAATTATAAACTTGTATGTCTGGACTCTAATTCCTGATTCGGACTTGAGTAATATATAAGATAACATAAAAAATTATTCTCTTTTGTCCGTTTTGTGGTAAAATCTTGTCATTGTAAAATATCCTAACATTAGAAAATTTCAACTTTGTTCTTTAACAAGCGACATACTTTATATCCTATTCACGTTTTTTCCAATATATTCCACTGAGAATAGAATAGTGCAGAATCCTTCTGTCCTATTGTGGCATCATTCGCTGAACCCTGTCTACTCTGTACTATTTTTCTGTTTTTGACTGAGCAGAGTGACATATAAGGACATCAAAAACGCTGCAGATATTTGGATGTGTGTTGTATTGCTTTTGAAAACTCAGCTTAAGAGTCCATATTGCTGAATATTATTTCTTTTAATTATGTGGGGGCCGCGATAGCCCAATAATAGAGCGTGCGACGCGGGAAGCGACTAACGCGAGTTTGAGCTTACCACGGGGCGTTAGGAAAGGCATCCAACCTTAATCCCCAGCACAAACATGACTGTATCCATACCCATTCGAATCTTTTGTTATCAAAGAGAGTTATTATTATTATTATTATTATTATTATTATTATTATTATATATATATATATTATATATATATATATATATATATATATATATATATATATATATATATATATATATATATATATATATATATATATAATCCGTATAGCGCATACTCTCAAGCAATCAGTCAGGCTTAAACTGGCAAACAAGCTTGGTGAAGGTATCGTTAAATGTACCATATTTTTAGTACAGTTTCCAAAGACCAACTATACGTTCTACCTCTTCCCAAGCCCCATGAATTTTGAAGTTATTTTCGTAGTCCTGGATTGATGCCATGAATATAACTTTTAATTCACAAATAAAAGCAAACCAATCTCACATTTTAAAATTGCCTTTATTTTGTAGCCTTAATCAACTCAGCAAATACATGAGTATACCATTAGATAAGCGTGGCCGGTGAGAAAAAGTATCTCCACTAGCTCCTGTGTCGATCGATAGAGGACAGAAAATCCCTACTCGCATCTCTCGACTTAAAAAAAAAATGGGTTTTACATAGTATGACTAAGGTCATCCTTACTATTAATGATAGAGTAACTTTGTATAAATATTTTTCTATTGTTATTGTTAATGTTGCAGTTTAATGAAATAGTTGCAGAAGCGACAGACGCTATATTTTGAAAAAACATAAACTGCTGCGTTTAAGGTAAGGAAACGAGAGTCAAACGTCTCATACCATTTGAGGTGAGCTCTGCAGCAGCACTGCATTCGTGGGAGTTTGTAACAAATTCTGTGGCCGAATTTTCAAAATCGCGCTCATGTTTACTATTTAATTTCTTAAAACTCGAATGTGGTAGATATTGGTAGCGCTGCAACTAGTTAGTTTTGCTTGTTGCCAAGAAATGTAAACAAAGTAGAAAAAAGTAAAATTCTTCAGCGTTTGTCGGAATAGTCACTTTGTTGCTCTATATAGATATTTAATCGTTACGAGAGAGGTATGGAGGGGTTCATTTTGTAATATCATGGATTTTTGGTCAGTTATAATGTTTCCAGATAGAGAAAAAAATTGTGGAAATCCCCAACGTATGCCTAAAGTTCCATTTTGTTACATTTACGAGATATTTGGATGATAAGAGGTATATGTTGAGCAATTAGTTGATAATATAATTAGTGAGTTGTTCCAAAACAGGACTATGATAAAGTGCCTTTTGCCTATGGTATAATGGTGTTCAAAATATAAAGATTAATTTTTATTTATTTATATGAGATAGTTAGAGCTAAGAGATTAAGTGTTGATACTTTTTTTTAAAGAATTTGTGTAGTTCTTTTGACTCAGCAAGTATTTATTACCCATTATTTGAGTTTAAAGAGATAATTAACCACATACAGTAAGGGCATTCTTAGGGCATATTTCTAAAGTAACATTTGTGTAATAAGTGTTCTGATAAGGAAAATTACATGTTACCTATTTTAAATACAAAATAATTTATCTGGGGGAACCATTTGTGATTTCTTTATAATCTAATTATGATATTGTTTTTGTACTTTTTTTGCATTTTACTCCGTCTTCTTTCTATGTATTTTATATGCACTGAAAGGCTTCTAAATGACAGCAGAAGTTTTAGACTGTAAATAAAAAGAAAAAAGTCAAACACTATTATTTTTCTTTTCAGTTCACTTTAGTGTGCTGAATAAATTCTTCTACCTAGCCTCATATTTATTATAGTTTTTGTTGACCTTTTATATTATAATAGTAAATGGAAGCGTGTATAAGATATTGAAGAGAGCATGCTGCTGCCCCTTTTTAACTCACTAGAAGTAGTTCCATTGAAGGTTCTTTCATTAGACTTATTCTTCCAACGAAGAGCAAACCATCTCGGCTGCAGATGTAACTAAATTTTCATTTTCACTCCAGGTCAATGAATTCGTCTGTTTTTAATCTACTTTGTCACTACTATTTGCCTACCAAAGTAATAAAGTACATGGTAATCCAGTCTCTCTGTCTATCTTTCTGATTTTTTTTTTTTTCGTCCCCTCCTGAGCAAGCAAAGTGAACTTTATTTTTCTGGTAAATAGGGATGTCTTTGGCGTGGAGGACAAGAGCCACGTTGGCCATATGAAGTCGGTGAACCAGAGTGTACTAGATGGGACAAGCAAGTGGTCTGCTAAAATAGCTATCACAGGTTTGTTGATGTTACCCCTTCCCTTTCCTACCCCCATCCCATCCTCCTTTACTGCGCCTCGTCTCTCTGGCTTCGTTACATTTTTTCTTTTTACAAATATTTTTTTCTCATATTATGTACGTTGGCCTGTCTCCTCTCTGTTCCCTATGCGCGTCTTCCCGTGTTGTAATCGTTGTTTTGTTCTCTTCATTAGTCTCTCTCGCTTATAACAGGTGTTACATCATTGGTCTACGTCATTCTCCCTTAATTTAGTTTCTTTTATTTATTTATTTCGACCCAGTTACGTGTTATTTCGTCTGCCTTGAGTGGTGACGTTAAGCACGTGAATATGGACACAAAAGAGGTCAAGGGAGCTGCACCATTACGCCTTCAATCCGTTCACATGTGAATGTTTTCCCTCTTTGCATGCATCCTGGGGGGGGGGTCTCAATAGTCATAGCTCGGCTTTGTTAAGCCATTTCATTATATTGGCTGATATGTGACCTCGGAGTAGATTATGAAATTCACCTCAGCTAAATGGTGGCTACCCTTGCCTCATTTTGTCTCCATGAAGCTGGCATACTTTTTTGTTAATTCCAGAGAGTAAATCCAACACAAAATTACTATATGCAAGCGTGTAGTCACAATTCGTTGTGGTTATTCTTTACTGTGAATGGAATGGATGATATTCTCCCGAGTTTTCCCCTTACAGGAACCTTTTCTCTTCCCGGAAGCTGCTGCAGCTGCATCATAGATGTTTCGGTGTTTTATTAAGTTGGATCTGTTTCTTATTCCTGTTTTATGTTTTTCATCAGTGTTATGTAACGTTGTTGTTGTCGTATCACCTGTGTTTTAACCCTTGTTGAATGTGCTTTTTCCCACAGGATGACATTCAAGGTGGATCCCGATACTCATATAGATACACTTGAGAAAGCTGAAGATAGCGTATTAGAAGGGACCTCCCATTGGTCTTGCAAGATTGCAACAACAGGTCAGGCAAAACATGTACATAGCATGGAGGGTGGAAGTATGCTTATGAAAAAGATATGCCCCCACCAAAAAAAAAAAAAAATAAAATATGATGATGGGCATATGAAAAGCGTATTAAAATATAAAAATGAAATCATATGTATGATACCACGAGACCCTATATGCTTCCACCCTCCCTGTCCCTCCACCACCCAACCAGTGCAACTTCGCTGTAGCCGCAGAACAATATCTACTATTTACTTCTACTGTACCCCCCAGGCGGCAACACCTGTAGTAGCCTGCGACTGACTTAATCTGAGCCAACTTGATCTTTTATGATTTTTCTCCACTGATCCGGTTTGCTCTGGATGTCACCTGCTTCCATTGGTGCCATGAGTAGCAAAGTTTAATTGTCAAGAGGGGATGATAAAGTAACCCTCAAAACACGAACTTGGACCTTTTTAGGTGTCACGCGATACTTATTGCATATTTTTCTATAGTGGTAAAGTATCAAAAAAGTTATATATATATATATATATATATATATATATATATATATATATATATATATATATATATATATATATATATATATATATATATATATATATATATATATATATATATATATATATATATATATATATATATATATATATATATATATATATATATATATATATATATATATATATATATATGAATGGTAATGCCTACTTAAGGAAATTGAATGAATGTTTGAGATTCTTTGTACTTTCGAGTGTATTTTTCTAATACTAATCTTCAGATACCTGTGAGAATGAGTAGTAGATAAATACACTCGAAAGTACTATGGACCTCAAAATGTTTTTCAATTTCCTTACGTAGCCATAATCATTCACATTTACAAAATTCACGTGTTTCTCGTGAAATAGCATTATATATATATATATATATATATATATATATATATATATATATATATATATATATATATATATATATATATATATATATATATATATATATATATATATATATATATATATATATATATATATATATAATAAGCACATTACATATGTGAAAACATGAATCATTTTTTACCCCGGACCGGGACTCGAACCTAGGACTTATGATTACTAAGTCAAGGCGCTACCACTACACCACAGAAGGTTAAAAGGAACCCAACCTTATAGCTTATATCTGCTATACTTAGGAATGAACGCATTCTAACTGAATGCCACTATGTTCATATTACAGATTCCCCAACCTCACTCGTGGCTTCATTTTAGCATTTAATTCAAATCCCAATCTCATTCGGGCCATGAAATTATCAAATAAGCACATTACATATGTGAAAACATGAATCATTTTTTACCCCGACCGGGACTCGAACCTAGGACTTATGATTACTAAGTCAAGGCGCTACCACTACACCACAGAAGGTTAAAAGGAACCCAACCTTATAGCTTATATCTGCTATACTTAGGAATGAACGCATTCTAACTGAATGCCACTATGTTCATATTACAGATTCCCCAACCTCACTCGTGGCTTCATTTTAGCATTTAATTCAAATCCCAATCTCATTCGGGCCATGAAATTATCAAATAAGCACATTACATATGTGAAAACATGAATCATTTTTTACCCCGACCGGGACTCGAACCTAGGACTTATGATTACTAAGTCAAGGCGCTACCACTACACCACAGAAGGTTAAAAGGAACCCAACCTTATAGCTTATATCTGCTATACTTAGGAATGAACGCATTCTAACTGAATGCCACTATGTTCATATTACAGATTCCCCAACCTCACTCGTGGCTTCATTTTAGCATTTAATTCAAATCCCAATCTCATTCGGGCCATGAAATTATCAAATAAGCACATTACATATGTGAAAACATGAATCATTTTTTACCCCGACCGGGACTCGAACCTAGGACTTATGATTACTAAGTCAAGGCGCTACCACTACACCACAGAAGGTCCTAGGTTCGAGTCCCGGTCGGGGTAAAAAATGATTCATGTTTTCACATATGTAATGTGCTTATTTGATAATTTCATGGCCCGAATGAGATTGGGATTTGAATTAAATGCTAAAATGAAGCCACGAGTGAGGTTGGGGAATCTGTAATATGAACATAGTGGCATTCAGTTAGAATGCGTTCATTCCTAAGTATAGCAGATATAAGCTATAAGGTTGGGTTCCTTTTAACCTTCTGTGGTGTAGTGGTAGCGCCTTGACTTAGTAATCATAAGTCCTAGGTTCGAGTCCCGGTCGGGGTAAAAAATGATTCATGTTTTCACATATGTAATGTGCTTATTTGATAATTTCATGGCCCGAATGAGATTGGGATTTGAATTAAATGCTAAAATGAAGCCACGAGTGAGGTTGGGGAATCTGTAATATGAACATAGTGGCATTCAGTTAGAATGCGTTCATTCCTAAGTATAGCAGATATAAGCTATAAGGTTGGGTTCCTTTTAACCTTCTGTGGTGTAGTGGTAGCGCCTTGACTTAGTAATCATAAGTCCTAGGTTCGAGTCCCGGTCGGGGTAAAAAATGATTCATGTTTTCACATATGTAATGTGCTTATTTGATAATTTCATGGCCCGAATGAGATTGGGATTTGAATTAAATGCTAAAATGAAGCCACGAGTGAGGTTGGGGAATCTGTAATATGAACATAGTGGCATTCAGTTAGAATGCGTTCATTCCTAAGTATAGCAGATATAAGCTATAAGGTTGGGTTCCTTTTAACCTTCTGTGGTGTAGTGGTAGCGCCTTGACTTAGTAATCATAAGTCCTAGGTTCGAGTCCCGGTCGGGGTAAAAAATGATTCATGTTTTCACATATGTAATGTGCTTATTTGATAATTTCATGGCCCGAATGAGATTGGGATTTGAATTAAATGCTAAAATGAAGCCACGAGTGAGGTTGGGGAATCTGTAATATGAACATAGTGGCATTCAGTTAGAATGCGTTCATTCCTAAGTATAGCAGATATAAGCTATAAGGTTGGGTTCCTTTTAACCTTCTGTGGTGTAGTGGTAGCGCCTTGACTTAGTAATCATAAGTCCTAGGTTCGAGTCCCGGTCGGGGTAAAAAATGATTCATATATATATATATATATATATATATATATATATATATATATATATATATATATATATATATATACGTTGTATCTTTATACAAAGCTAATGATGGACAGGTTTTCTTGAATATTTAGGTCCATAGACTAAAAATTAAAGGTTTCTTCCCTTTATCTTATCCTGAGATATATAAGGAGAAGCAGTCTTTAGAAATAATTTCTTTGCTATTTCTTGAAGCTGCTTCATCGTCAATCATCATGGAACTTTTTTGATACCGACTTAAAATTGTTATCACTGTTTTTTTTTTCCCTGTCTTTATCGCCAGTAGATAGCAAGTGACAGCAGAGCATACTGTAAACACCTTAGCTGGTATATTGATTTATGGTTTGAGCCTAGGGTAATTCCTCTCCCCCAACACTACCCAAAACTGGGGGCACCAATTGGACGGGATTTTTGCCCCCACTGATTTTGACATGAAGTTAACCTGCCAGAAAAATAAGATGAATACAGAAAATGATACCATGGAAATAACATTACCTCTAAACGTATTTTTGAGCATCGATGATTTTTTGACATGAAGATTGTATTTTGCAAATTCTATGATATTTTTAATATAACCGATTTATTTATATATAATTTTGATATTTGGACGTGCTCGTAACATATTTTCAAGTGAAATTTTTATATTTTTTAAGGGGGCAATTTTTAACAATTTGAAAGACATGAACTTTTCGTCAGTAATAAATTATTCGTAAAGAAAGGAATTTCTTTTCATAAGCTTCATAACAGATTGATTGGCTGCGCAGATTTGAGCTTGAGGGATTTCTAATGAGCATGGCAGCATGTTAACTTCATGAATAAAAATGCTCTCAAGGATTGATGCAAACCCGGTCTAGAAAATAGATAGCGTCCGCGTATGTACATGAAAAACGCATCCTCTGGTTTGGTGTTTGGTAGCAAATCTTCAGACCGTTTAGAGCAATTTTTCTTTATTAGAGGACCACTCCCTGATTTGCTTTGAATACATTGTTGAGTTACTATTATCAGAGAAATTAGGAAGATATACAAATAGCTATCACAATTGATGATCGCAATGGTCTTCTAAACTAATTTGGACACTGTCAACTAACCACAAACCGCAAATAATCCTTTTTGTCAGGAATATGAAAGGAATAGCAACATCACTGGAGAATTTATAAATAGAATCTGAAAATTTAATTATAATCTTATTTGGGAATATTATCTTACAGTATTCGGTTTTAGGTGAAGAAATATTATAAAGAAAAATGATTCCCAGGTAGCAGCTTTACTGTGTATGCATATGTGAGTAATGTACAGAAAATTTAGACTAAACATTTACAAAGCTATATTAAGGCGTTCAGTTATGTGAGTAGGTGCTGCCTTAGATTTGCTTCTTGCCGTCTTCGTTGAGTCATTGGATACAGAATAGCTTGCACACTTTAGGCGAATGAGAACAGCATATAGCTAACTTAGTTGAACACTGTACCAAGCATTGGAGAAAGTAAAACACTGACGACATCTGAATATATATTGTACAGCAAAGCTAGTATGCTAGTCACTTAGAATTTTGGTGATTGCTACAGACTTGCCAGAACTAGAAATAGATCACAGCAGCCTCTGTGAGTCTAGTGATCTATTTGGGTATCTATTATCTAGTACCGGATATTTTAAAGTCCACGTTTGAAAATGCTAGCATCTCTCCACCCACGTACTGGGAGTCACCAGTACGAAGAATACGAAGTATTCGGAAATATTAGAGACATGGCATTTTGAAACCATTCTGGAGTGACAGAGCATGGTTGGTGTGGGGATGTATTTGCGTAGCCTCACGTTTCTCTTTCCAAAAAGAACGGCCCTCAAAATGTGGCATGTCTCTCTCCGGATGACACGGTGGAGTTGTTATGTTAGCCTTTTCGCTCGTGGTCTTCTTTTACTGCATGTGTTAATCTTTTTTATACTGTTTATTCTTTCTCTTTTTGTTTTAAATTGAACACCATGTTCTCTTGTTTGGAGAAATATGCACAAGTGTGAATGAGTGAGGTTTTTTGCAGGAGTCCACGTCACCTTTCTCTAAAGCTACTTCTCTTCAACTGCCCTTCCAGATACAGTATTCATATCTTGAAAGACATGAACTTAGCATATGAAATTTAAGTTGCAGTTCACACTTTATTAAAATATACATAATACGTGATTATTTAGTTCCTACTCTAATAATATTTATTCAAATGACTTTGTAAAATAGAAGCAAATTCATAGAATTATTTTGAAATATTTATATGGTATCTATGACTTTCCTAGATCTGGGAATATTCATGGAGCAAGTTCGTCTGCTAAGAGAATTCATTTTTCAATAATTAAATTTTAATAAGAATTTTGTTGCCCAGGGATGTAACTGATCTCACACTTTAAAACTCTCAATGTGATTCGGATTTTTCAGTTACATATCCTATTTTATGCTAATATATGCTGCATTTGTAATCTCACTTATTATATCACATGTTTATGAAAAACAGTCTGTGCTAAGGATGCCTTACAGGAAGTACTTTGATTTAACTGACAAAACACCATTTGGGCAGTGTACGACTACTACCAGAGATCTTCGTTCGCCTTCAGATTGAAGGATACCAAGACATGAATCTCTGCTAGGCTTATAACCTCTTCTATTTTATTGATTTTATATTTTACTTCCCTTGTCCTTTTTATGCTTTTGGAGTCCACAGGCTTAGTTTAAATTTGATTATCAGATCATATTTTCATTACTGACATTGGACCAAAAGAAACTTAGTCTCCTTTCATCATTAATCATGAATTTAATTACTTGTCATTACTGTGTAGGAGCTTTTGGTTCTATCGTTTTGCTATCATTTTGATTACGAAGTCTTTGTCCTTGACAATTTTATTTTTTTTCTTTATCGTGTTGTTAATGTACAGTCCCGAGACAGGCAAACTATATCAAGTGTTTTAGTTTAGAAATTCTTTGAATATCCTCCTGTGTTTTGTCTTGTCCTTACTAATAACTATTACTAGACTATTGTATATATTTCTGCATTTGCCGTACTTTCTGATATTCATATTAACTACCTCTCGTTATTACCAGTATTCTAAGTATACGAGGCCCTTCTTGTGTTACCTGTCCTCTTCATTTTGTGAACAAATTGTCAATCTTTTAACTGGGCTGACAAAAGCAATGTTCGTTTTCATTCTTAGTCGTTGTTACCAATGTTAACGAGGGAATAACCGTTCTTACATTTTTGACAGGACGTAAACATTCACCTAAAATAATTATCATAATATTTAAAACTATGATTATCTCGCTAATTTAATACATTTTTATATTTTGTTAATTTCTATCGTCACATTAACTTGCACCAAACCATTTGGGGTTTAATATATATATATATATATATATATATATATATATATATATATAATATATATATATATATATATATATATATATATATATATATATACTACACCACTGAAGATCCAAATGCGAAACAAATATTACAGCTTACCTGCTATACTAGGAATGAACGCATTTTACCTGAATGCCATTTTGCTCATATTACAGATTCTTCTAACCTCACTCGTGGTTTCGTTTTTCGCTTTTAATTCGAATCTCAGCTATACTGGCATTAATGACAATCAAATAAACACATTACAATATGTTAAACATGAATCATATTTACCTCCTGACCGGGATTCGAACCTAAGACGCATAATTGATGTGCCAAGGCGCTATCAACTACACCACTGAAGGTCCAAAAGAGAAACAGTAATAATGTGTCTTAGGTTCGAGTCCTGGTCAGGGGTAAAATATGATTCATGTTTTCACATATGGTAAAGTGTTTATTTTATTATTATTAATGCCTATGTAGATGAGATTCGACTTAAATGTGAAATACGGAAGCACGAGTGAGGTTCACAGAAGATGTAATATGAATTAAAAGGCATTCAGATAGAATGCGTTCATTCCTAGTATAGCAGATAAGCTGCAAGGTTTATTTCTCATTCATACATTCAGTGGTGTAGTTGATAGCGCCTTGGCGCAGCAATTAGGTGTCTTAAGTTCTAGTCCCTCTCCGGGGTAAAATATGCTTCATGTTTTCACATATGTTAATGTGGTAGAAAAAGCCCATTAAATAAAACAACGAAAATATATTTATACAAAAAGTACTTATTAATTTCGTGACCTAAACTAATCACCTTCTTAGAGAAGGTGACCAGTTTAGGTCACGAAATTAATAAGTACTTTTTATATATATATTTTCGTTGTTTTATTTAATGGGCTTTTCCTACCACTTTAGACTGTATGTTAACAGCTCAGTGTTATTAATATATGTTAATGTGTTTATTTGATTATATATATATATATATATATATATATATATATATATATATATATATATATATATATATATATATATATATATATATATATATATATATATATATATATATATATATATATATATATATATATATATATATATTGTAACAAAAAACACCAATCTAGCATCGATTTTACATCCTAAACTTAAACCTAAAATGAATTTTCGTGACTCCTTTTCTTGTGCATGGTTGATAAACCTTTTTGCAGCAAGTTCAACAATGTTGAATTATATTATTTTGAAATTAGTTTTTCACCCCTTTCGAATCGAATGTATTGTAGTTTATTCCCACCGATGTATACCATAAGGGAATATTTCATACCTTTCGTAACTTGTCTTCATTGTTTTTTTAATTCTTAATATATTGAATATATCTATCTTCCCCACTCAGCACATTTTTTGCGGTCTTATCATACAGTATTAGGAAAGTATGAAATGTGTTATTCATATTAAAGAAAACAATGTGGCTGATTTTGCGTTTAATAAATCTAAAGAGTATTTTGGATCTATCAGGACATCATCAATTCTTATATATATATATATATATATATATATATATATATATATATATATATATATATATATATATATATATATATATATATATATATATATATATATATATATATATATATATATATATATATATATATATATATATATATATATATAATTAAGTATTAATTTTATTTATTTTCTGGCTAGCTTTCTTTTATCACTTTTTTTTTTTTTTTATTCCATTGCTGTTTTACAGCACAAGACAATATCCTGTCACCCGCTAAGTTTCTTACCTTTCATCACAGATTTTAATATTTTTTTTTTTACTATTTAAGTATTCATATAATATATCATTATTTTGTATTTATAGTATCAAGCACAGTTCACAAAGTATTGAGGAGAAAAAATTGGAAGAAATAAAAAACTATCCTTTGCAATTTCATAAAATAGATGTCAAACTCATTATCTTCTTAAAAGTAATGATTAGTCCACTGTCCTTCGTCACAGTAAACTCAGTCACTGATATATACTGTATATAATTCCCTCCACTTGAACTGCATTTCTATCCATTTTGTTTCCAAAACAGTGATTTGCGCGCAGGGCTTGATCGCCAAAGACAAGAGCGGTACCTCTGACCCTTACGTCACCGTCCAGGTTGGGAAAGTGAAGAAACGCACCCACACCGTCCCTCAAGAGCTTAACCCCGTTTGGAATGAAAAATTCTACTTGTGAGTTCATGAATATATATTATTTTTCTTCTTTGGGTGTGTTTATTTCTTATATTCGTGTCTGCTCTTTTTTCAGTCTTCTGTGAAAATATACCTTTAATGTGTTTTTATTCTTAAATGCTACAATATATATCTACTGAAATTATAACAGCCCTGCATTATAAAGAAGAACATCTGTACTGTAGTTTGATTTCATATTCAGTCTGTCAGTTCAAGTCGTTCAACCTCTCTCTCTCTCTCTCTCTCTCTCTCTCTCTCTCTCTCTCTCTCTCTCTCTCTCTCTCTCTCTCTCTCTCTCTCTCTCTCTCTCTCTCTCCCTCTTAATGATATATTCTGCCATGTCTTTCTTGTCCTTCCTTTTACCACAATACTATCTATATCTTCCGCTTTTATTCTGTTTGATTATTTCAGCCTTTTCATCTTCATTAGTGACACTACTATTATCTCCTATTGAATTCTTCTGGCCAGTACCAATTTTGTCCCTTCCTTTTATTGTTCTTCTCTTTTTTCACTTGGAGTGATGGCACTAAAGTAATTAGCAGCCATTGTCGACTCGGGCATAATCAGTAGGAACCCATCGCTCGGGGCAAGATTCCGAATTCACCAGCGTTCCTGGAAACGTTGAGATGAAATTTAAGTTGCCTGTGGAGGAGCTCCAGTGCATAATTATTGTTCCTTCTTTATATTTCCCATAGATTATTAATAAAGGTTTTTTTTCATAGATTTTGCATAGAAGTGAGTCCTTGTAAAATGCGTATATCAATTTTGCCTAATATTTGGATGTAGATGTGATTTTTGTACTAATGTTTCTCATAAAGCTTCCACTTTCCTCAAAAGTTGAATTTTCTTCCCTGGGTCACTAAAGCGAAGAGGTGTATTAGTCGATTATCATGTAAAAAAAAAAAAAAAAAAAACTGCACAGCATCCAACTTCATAATTATCGTGATACTAATAGTGAGGATTTTGTAGGCTGCGCTTATCAGTCGTATTATATATACCACTCTTTCTTCTAGGTGAAACAACTTATAATTTTCAACGGCAAAAAAGTAAAATCCATAAAATGTTTTTAACTGTCATATATCAAGATCCACTGGTGATCTCCTGTCCTCTCTTACTCATGTATGGTCATCTCCTCTGAGGAACTATGGGGGATCCTTTGTCGTCGCCCTTGATATCTCTAAGGCTTTTGACAGTCTGGCACAAGGCTCTGTGGGCAAACTCCCTGCCTATGGCTTTACCCCTTCTTTCTGTTCTCTGATTTCCAGTTTTCATACTGACCGTTTTATATCTGTAGTTGTTGATGGCGCGACATCTAGCCCTTTCTCTGTTACCAGTGGTGTTCCATAGGGCTCTGTTCTTTCACCTACTCTGTTCCTTCTCTTCATCAATTATCTTCTACAATTCCCATCTTCCTCTCTTCTTCATGCCTTTGCTGATGCTTCTACCCTTCACTTTTCCTATGCCTTTTCTTCACAACCTTCATCTGTTACTCGTAATCAGTCTCGTATCACTCTTTCTTCTACTCTTAACTCCGATTTGCAGAGAATATCTGAGTGGGGCACTCAAAAGTTAGTTAAATTCAATGCCTCAAAGAAACAGTTTCTGGCTATCTCTTTATCTTCTTCTCCACCTGATAACCCTATTGTCTTCGAAATGAACGAAATTTACCCTCTTAACTCTATCAACATATTTGGAGTCCATATAGCCTCTAACTTGTCTTGGAGGAATCACATAATCAAAATTTTTAAATCTTCATCCAAAAAATTGGGGGTTTTGTTTCGTTTTCGTCATTACTTTTCCTCTTTGCAATTATTTAAAATTTATAAAGGTCTTATCCATCCCTGCTTAGAACACTGATCACACATCTGGGGTGCTTCTTCTTATACTTATCTTCTTGATAGGGTTGAATCTAAGGCAGTCAGGCTCATTAATGACCCTTCTCTTACTTCTAATCTGGATTTTCTCTCTCTTCGCCGTAAGGTATCTTCCCTTTCTCTTTTCTATCGCTACTACTTCCATCGCTGCTCTGATTAGTTGGCGAGTTTCATGCCTCCCCCACTGCCGAGGCCCCGTAACACTCGCCAACGGCCTCATCTCACAGGTACTGTGTGGAGATTTGTAGCTCGCGGATTGGTCGGTGCAGCGACTGCTTCTTTCCATCTACCTCCAGACTCTGGAACTCTCTTCCTCCTTCTGTCTTTCCTAATTCTTATGACTTTTCATCCTTCAAAAAGCAGATCTATCGTCATCTCAGAGCCTAGTCCTCCTTATCTCTGGGTCCTATGTTCTTTGACTGTTTTTTCTGTCTGTCGTATTCCTTTGTGTAACATTACCTCATCTCTGCCTTGTCCTTAACCTTTTTCTTTCCTTCGTCTTGGTATTTTCTCGTGCCCGGGCGTTTATTGATGAGGGCAGTTTTTGCCTGTCCCGGTGTCACACTAATAAAAAAAAAAAAGCTGTCGCATGACCAAAAATAACAAAGCAATAGTATCTTCGTCATTAGTGTCCCTAGACAATTCCTTCTGCTATTTTTACGTGTCGGATATTTGTTCCAGTACATTTATTTTTCATATAGTGTGATGTAGGTTAGGTTAGTGTAGGTCAGAAATACGAAAGTAAGTCGAGCACCACTGGCAAGGACCGATATAGAGTCCATACTCGCCAATTATGGAGACAAGCGTTCCGGGTGCAAATGAGTAAATTTGTTCATTGAGTTTTATAGATTCGATTTTCTTGTGGCTGTAGTTACACATTGCTCTCACTTGCAAGATATATGTAATTATTGCAACCGTTGTCATGTTCTTTTCAAGCTATTGTCTTTATGATGAATGAGTAAGTGGGCGTATATGGCGTTACCTGTGTGAGGATAGGGAGGCGGAGATGGAATTTCACTGTTATTACTGTTTGAAGTACATATAAAGCATTTCCTCACTGAAGCATGATTAAATGTAGATGAGAAAATAATAACGCTGAGAAAAAATTTAATTAATATGTGTAATTGTAAATAATACGAAGACATACTTACAAATGCTGAAGCATTTTTAAACATGGTTTAGAAAAGCGCAAATTGAGGAAAAGTTGGAGCTTCATATGGCTATTCGTTCATAAATCAATGATCTATCACAGGCTTTATATCAATAACTTTTATGCTAAATTAATGTGAAGGCGATGGCGGAATTACGTTCTCTATTTCAAAACTGAGAATTTCTGAATTTTAAATCTGAAAGTGTCGTTATTATTCTGTTGAAAAAAGTGTATGCAAATATAGCTTTGAATAAATGAGGTCAGTAT
>JAXCGZ010005941.1:87500-91471 GCA_037179515.1 Halocaridina rubra | reverse complement strand
CAAATAAAGAGAGAAAGCCAGAAAAAAATGGAAGGCAACAATAAAAAATTGTGAGTACCAATGTTTCACGTATGTTGGAGATCAGATTCTTCAGAGTGATAGGACCTGCGCATACGGGCAAAATATGGGGGAAAAAAAGCCTCCCTAAAATAAAAATACAATATAGAGGATTTACGCGAAGAAGGAAAGGATAGCCATGAGATGATTATTTCATGATTGGACAGAATAGGATAATGTTGGAATTTCAACTTTCAAGTTCTAATCACTAAATAAGAACAAAGACGAAAACATTCAAGAGCTCTATTAAATAAATAAATACATAAAATAAATACGTAAATAAATAAAATAAATAAATAAACATATATAGAGGGTGGTGCATAACCCATTCCTATATTGTATAAAGACAATGGCCCGATTTCTTAAACAGTGTAACCCTAAGATATCATATTGTTAGTTAGCTAGACACACAAATGGAATTCATGAACGCATCTGACTCGGTTCTGTGTATGGCTAGGATCCCGTACGGGATCCTAGCCATACACAGAAACGCGTCACATGCGATTATGAAAGCAATTTGTGTGTCTAGCCAAGTAACAATGTTCACACTGTTTAAGAAATCGGCCCAGTGAGTTATAGGACAGACCAAGTTATTACATTTGTAGCCTTAAAACTAAACATTGTGCATACCTACTAAAAGCCTCATTTTTGTCAGACACAAATTGTCTGAATTAAGCCCATTGTTCCCTTCCTTTTAAGTGGGTTGTTATTCACTCCAAAGAAATTTCCACTTATTTTTGCCATTACTTGAAGCTTCTTAATAAGTCTCCCATTTGAGACTATAACAATTGTCTTCTGAAAATCTAAAAATAGACAATCTGCCCACCCCAATCTTTTCGGTAAGATTTGGCTTAACTCATCATAAAATTCAAGTAAGTTTGTTACTGTTGATCTGCCTTCTGTGAAGCCATACTATCTAACTGAAAAAATGTTAAAGGATTCCAATTGAAGAGAGATGCGTTTTCTAGGTAAATTTCTTATAACTTTGCAAACTATACTGATCTAGGAAACAGGCCTATAGTTTAGAGCTGCATCTCTCATTTCCATTTTGAAGATAGGTACCACGTTCACTGGTTTTCAGCATCTTGGAATTTACTCGGATTCCAGTGACTTTTCATATATAATGAACAGTACCACCAATAATGGTTTAGCACACTTCTTGGTTTGTAAGGGATATGTCATCAGGCCCCACACTTTTATGAATATCTAACTCCATCACTGCTTTGCATCCCTTTGTAGCTAAAAAAAATATCTTATACAGGCCCATGATCTCGTATCTCTGTAATTCAAAGGGGTGGAGCATTTTCTACTGTAAAGACTGACTGAAACTCCTTGTTTAATTATAAACAACAAATACTTACAAAAGATATATGAAATCAGGAAGGATAAAGAAAATCCCAAACTTTTCTACAACTTTGTCAGCGAAAACTTAAAGATCAGAGAACAAGTAATGAAGATAAAGAGTGCAGATGGAAGTATTACTAAGACGTTATATATATATATATATATATATATATATATATATATATATATATATATATATATATATATATATATATATATATATATATATATATATATATATATATATATATATATATATATATATATATATATATATATATATATATATATATATATATATACATATATATATATATATATATATATATATATATATATATATATATATATATATATATATATATATATATATATATATATATATATATATATATATATATATATATATATATATATATACCGTCATGTAGCAATATGGTTTGGACTGATGCACATCGTGCTTTTACTGCAGAAACGTTTTTGAAGAATGGTGAATCTGTAACTGTAACACAGAGAGCTTTTCGAACTCATTACATGTTAGGTCGGAATGATGCTGTTACGGATAGAAAAACAATACTGCCATGGGTTGCAAATTTCAGAGCCACAGGTTCAGCACTCAAAAGAAAGCCACCTGGAAGACCTCGAAGAGCTAGAACTCTAGAAAGTGTCCAAACTGTGAGACTTTCTGTTGCTCAGTCTCCTACATGCACATTCAGCTCGTAAACATGCTTATGCCTTGGGATTGTCTGATAGAACAGTCAGAAGAATTTTGCATACTGATCTGGAGTTCCATCAATATACAGTAATGACAGAAACTGGAAGTTCACTTGTCATGCTGTGACGATATCCTTCAAAATATTCCTGCAAATGCGGTTTTTCTCACAAGTGATGAAGCTCACTTTCTTCTCTCAGGCTGCGTGAATAAGCAAAATATTCGTTACTGGGCGGAAAATAATTCAGGAAAACTTCATGGAAGACTTCTACACAGTGAACGAGTGACTATGGTGCGCAGTTTCGAACTTAGGTGTATTGGGGCCCTTATTTTTTTGAGGAGAGAAACCACTCGGTTACATTAACATCTGACCGGTATGTGGCGATGCTGCAGACATTTCTGGAACCAAAAGTAAACGATCTTCCCAATCAGGATGCGTGGCTTCAGCTGGATGGAGCCACCGCACACACAGCAAGGAGATCAATGGAAGCTCTGAGAGAAATGTTTCTGGGACATTTGATTTCCTGCACGCTCGCCCGATCTCAACCTGTGATTATTTTCTCCGGGGTTACTTGAAAGCCGAGGTCAATAAACATCGATCGGGTACCATTGAAGAAGTAAAGGATGCTATTCGTCAAAAGATTGCAAATGTACGGCCTGGAATGGCTCTTCGAGTGATGGAAAACATAAAAAATCGTCTATAACAGTGTATAGTGAATAGAGGCCACCATTTAGAGGATGTAATTTTTAAAACCAATTGAATAAAAACTGCAACCCTTTGTTTTAACAATAGTGAAATTAATTTTCAATAAATGTTGCTTCTTTTTCCTTTTGTTAACCTTCAAAATGTGGGAGGTATTTCTGACACACCCTGCGTAATATGAAGATTTTTATCTGTTGTGGTAAGACGATTTGTATGATACTTTTCCATGAAAAAGTAGCAAGCGACAAAGGATCAGTTCCTCTGATGCTGAAACATGTTTTACGTGCATAAGAATATATATATATATATATATATATATATATATATATATATATATATATATATATATATATATATATGTATATGCAAAATAAGCTGCTATATCACAGCACAATATGAATAAAAAAAAGGCCCATAAATAAAACACAAAAATAGGTGAAGATGTACTGTGTATTACGACTGAACTCCAGTCCTCTTCAGCAGTAATATATAGTACGTCTTCGCTTCTTTCTGTGGTTTATTTATATAGACCTTTTTTTTTTGCTTCATATATATATATATATATATATATATATATATATATATATATATATATATATATATATATATATATATATATATATATATATATATACATATATATATATATATATATATATATATATATATATATATATATATATATATATATATATATATCCATCCACATACCAAAATCTGAGTTGTAGCAGCTCCACCAGAATGGCAGCATCATTCTGTTCTCAAAAGTTTTTCGTGGATAATAGTACTATCAGTTAATGATATCATTGTGAATATACACAGATGTAATATATATATATATATATATATATATATATATATATATATATATATATATATATATATATATATATATATATATATATATATAAATATATATATATATATATATATATATATATATATATATATATATATATAAATAGATAGATAGATAGATAGATAGATAGATAATATACAAACATAAAATGACAAAGACAGATAGATAAATAGACATATGTATATATTATATATATATATATATATATATATATATATATATATATATATATATATATATATATATATATATATATATATATAGTGTGTGTGTGTGTGTATGTGTGTGTGTATGTG